>OZ026849.1:21631429-21809753 GCA_964023205.1 Lutraria lutraria
AACAACGACTGACTTTCCCCGCATGATGGTGCAATAGTATGACCCTGTGAAATAGTTGTTTATACTTCATGAACTATTCATGAAGTATGCAAGAATGATTCTAGAAAAGTTCATGAAGTATGCAAGAATGGTTCAAGAAAAGTTAATAAAGTATACACAAATGGTCCAAGAAAAGTTCATGAAGTGTGCAAGAATGGTTCAAGAAAAGTTCATGAAGTATACACAAATGGTCCAAGAAAAGTTCATGAAGTATGCAAGAATGGTCCAAAAAAAGTTCATGAAGTGTGCACGAATGGTTCAAGAAAAGTTCATGAAGTATGCAAGAATGGTTCAAGAAAAGTTCATGAAGTAGGCAAGAATGGTTCAAGAAACTTCCATGATTTCATGAATTCCTTTCAAAAGGGAAATCATGACTTGAACTGTCATTTAAGAACCATTTATCTTGCTGTGTCTGGAACTCTCGACCTCTTGATGATAGATTGACCTTCAGTCTTTGTTTTAAATATTGAGGAAGGTACAAACATGTATCCTTGATGAACTTAGTCATAGCAGAGCCTGAGTTTGAATTAAAAAAAAATTGCATTTAGTTGGAATGGGGACACTGAAAAAGCACTCCTAAAATACTGAAACATGGAGCTGAGAATTGAGCCCGCGACCTTGTGTTTAGTAATCCAGCGCGTTTCCACTCGATCTCCGATCACCCTAGGACAACAGTTTGCAGTTTTTGTACAACTTTGATCACAACTGGTGATTCGTATTAAATTGCTACATTAAAGCATACACTGATTTAGTATGGCTGTGTTAAATATAAAGTTATTGAAGGGCCAATAAATATCAGTATTGTTCAGCATATTTGGATGTGTTACAAAAATCCAGTAACCTACATACCAAGGTTTAACTGCTCTAGATGGATAATTTAGGTTATACAGCTTGTAGTGTTTAACTGATAAAAAAATCGTATAATACTTTACAGCTAGTTTGATATGGCATGAGAGTTCCCATTGGTTTAATTTGACTATACAGTGTAACCTCTCCAAAGCAACACCCTTTGGGAGTCTTTTTAAGCATAATTATGTTGTTGTTGAGAGGTTGTTGCTCTAGAGAGGTTAAATTGATAGTTTAATCATGCTGTTGGAAAAAATCATGCTGTTGTTGAAGGGAGGTTGTTGCTCAAGGGAGGGTCGATCTGGTGAGGTTGTACAGTGAATGCTGTTGTTGAAGGGAGGTTATTGCTCAAGGGAGGGTCGATCTGGTGAGGTTGTACAGTGAATGCTGTTGTTGAAGGGAGGTTGTTGCTCAAGGGAGGGTCGATCTGGTGAGGTTGTACAGTGAATGCTGTTGTTGAAGGGAGGTTGTTGCTCAAGGGAGGTCGATCTGGTGAGGTTGTACAGTGAATGCTGTTGTTGAAGGGAGGTTGTTGCTCAAGGGAGGGCTGCTCTGGAGAGGTTGTACTGTATATGGTTTGACATGAGATGTATTTTTCTAAGTCTGGCACAAAAAATGCATCACGATTTAAAAATCTTGAAATCTTTAAACTAAAGTATATACATACTTGTTATATTCAAAATATTTTTTTAAACCAAGTTTGATACAATTCACCTCATACTTATGCAAGAAGGTTAAATCAAGATACATTAAGTTTTTATTAATGCATAATAGCTGTAAATTGATTTTTATTTGAATACAGTAACTGCCTTATTGCGATTAAGTGTCATGATTTAACGGTATTGTCTTTTTAAACCTAGATAAAATGGCAAATCTTGTCATTTGCTAGACCAAAGAGTGCATTAAACATACTCCAATATCAATCTTGATAAATCTTGAAGGTTATTTAGATATTTACATAAAGAGATGAGGAATGTGTGCAGCCTTATGCAACGTGACATACATTTTTTTTGTGAAGATAAAAATAATCTCTTCCTGATTTTAAAGCCTTCAAAGGGACATAACTCTTGCAGTGTTTTGGGAAAATTCATGATTGAAAAAGTTAGAAAAGAAAGAATTTTTACCTGCTTACTCTTAACAACATGGCTTTTGCATTGTCTTTTTGGAAAATTTGTGAATATGAATTATTATGAATGAAGCCTTGAAAAGGGTCCTATTTAAGGGTGTAGTGTCATATTCTTTAAGGGTCATGACCCCGGGTTTGTATCAGGAAATTCATTATGAAAAATATTTTTTTCAAGATTTGATGTGTAACTTTTTCTTCGATATTTTTTCTACAAAACTATAAAATACATGTTTTTTTTTCTAGCCAAATGCAAATATACTTAATAAATAGAAATATGTCGAGATCCTTAAATGAGATTTGCAGAGCTTCCGAGACTGATCTCAAGTGTTATCATCTAAAAACCAGGAAAATGTCATCGTAAGTGATTGATATAAGTGATAACCATTAGTTGTCCATGCATCGTATAAAACAATATTAAACATTCAACAAACTGTTAAACCGGTAAGTGGTAAATTCTGGTTTTATAATTGACAAGAAATGAATCTGATGACACTCAACCACTCTTACTGTGTAGATATCTATTTCCTGTTTTTTCCCTGTACCAAGATTTCAGCGTAAAACTGTTGTAATTATGTCATTACTGCAGTTCAGTTTAAGTTACAATAGTTTTTGCATCTAGCAAGCGTTTGTATATCTATATTTATGCAATGACTTTGTTTATTTCTACGGATGAAGATCCTGTTGAATTTCAAGGATTTTCTTTATAATGTTGTTATAGCCTTTCAAAGACGCCTTCACCTCCGAAAATTTCTTTGAAATCGTGCAATTTTTTCTTCAAATTTCCAATTTACTCATTGAAATTTCATTCCCCAAATTATTTTCGGATGAGATTGTTTTCCCCCTAAAGAGGCTTCAACCCCCTATTTTATCCCCATAGGTTAAGGGCCATGAAACCTTCCCCAAAACATACAGAAAACTCAAAGTATAACTATCAAGCTACATTTCACGTTTTTCAGAACAACATGATTATCTCCCTTTTACAGGTTTCAACGGGGAAGTGGGTTCTGTATAATTTCTAGAATTAAATTGATTCTGATATTATTTTGTGTGTTAAATTATCATGATGCTTGTCAAACAATTTTTAAACTGGAGACTTAACATAGTTACTTCCCTTTGTTGTACATTTTTGTTATCTTTGGTTTGATATACAATTTCTCTATTGTTCACAGTTTTATGTATTTAAGAAGCAATTTCTAGTGTTAGTGCTAGGTTGTCCTAGTTAAACATTGCTACAAAAATTGCAATGATATGATAGAACTCGCAGTCTTTACTCAGGCAAGCAAGTAAAGGGCCATCATCTATGGTACTCTTGTTTAACTTTTGGTTTGAACAAAAATTGGGTTCTTATGTTTTATTTGTATTTTTTCATCTCGTTTCAGTTTGACCTACAAGGAATGGAACATGAAGGGGCTTACTATGTACAGAAACAGCAGCTCCATGCGGCGTACTCCCATACCGCCTTGGAGCACAAATGCCGTTTGGATATCGACTCGGAACCGAACACCGTTCGTATGACTGGCATCATCTGTACAATTGGTACGTGAATTTCCTAACAGTTTAACCTAAGGTGTCATCTTTACGCAAACTTTCTCCAAGTATTTTTATTAGCTTGTATGACATTGTTTTCAAAGAAAACGTCAAGCTGTTGTGATCACTGCCGCCTCTGTATCTGTTTTAATGTAGCTCATAACTCAGAAACTTCAAGAGGTAGCAACGTGAAACTTAATTGGTGGATAGATCTCACTGAGGCAGCGAGCAGACAAGCATTAGCACTTGCTCTTGGCAAACTTTTTTTTACTTGAATCAAGTGTGACATCATTAAAGTTACTACACCACTGTCGATTTTAGTTAGACACGTCAAATGGTGACAATGACTGGCATAGGACAAGGTTAGAACTGGTTGGAGTCCGGGAAAACTGGTTAAGTTAACTGTCAGACAGGACGTAATCAAAATATAGGCGAAACTTGCATAAAACCACAACACTTTACTATAGACACTGATCTACTTAGCTTGTCTGTTTTCGAAGAAAAAGTCAAGCTATTGTTATCTCTGCAGTGTGCAAAAACTTTAAATGTAGCTCATAACTCAGAAATTATAAGAGGTAGCAACATGAAACTTCATTGGTGGATAGATCGCACCGAGGCAGTGAAAAGACAAGCGTTAATGTCGCTTGCAGCGCTCTCGTGTGTTTTTTAACTGTCTGTGACACACATTCCATTTAGATAAGCTGACACTGTTAGTTTGTGTATTGTATGTGTAGTTTACATCATACTATTATTTGCCTTCTAAGATTTCAACTTTTCTTGAATCGTTGCAGGTCCCGCTTGTCGAGAAGTCAAAACTCTTCAAAAAATGATCATTGAAGGCATGAATATTGCTCGTCTGAATTTCTCTCACGGCACATACGATGTAAGTTACAATCCAGTGGGGCTTATCCACAAATGCCAATTCAGTAATTTTGGATTGAAGTCTTTGGGTTTTTATTTCAGTCTTTGGGTTCTTACATGTTAATTTGGGTTCTTATATGTAACTTTGAGTTCTTATTTCAGACTTCGGGTTCTTATTTCAGATTGCTTTGATCTTTAAGACTTTTGGTTCTGATTTAATACTTTGGGTTCTTTAAATGTTTTGGTTCACATAAAAACAAGCCTCTGATTAAAGAATTTCATTTTCATTTTAAAATATTTTCTAACCCCCCAAAAATATGCAGTTACTTTTAAAAAAAATTTTCGAACAAATGTAAATTCAAGCTTGTATTATCCGATAAATTGGTTATAGTAATTGGCATTAATTATTGGATAATTTCTTTAATGTTGATTAACCCAATTAAATGATTAGATAGATTTACTTTTATATGTTTGTCCTAAACCTAATGAAATATAGCTTTAACCCTGTCTCAAAATATATTGTATTTAGTATGAAAAAGATTGAATTTTGCAGTTATTTTTGTACCTAATTATACTACAAATGTATAAACATGATGCGATTTGGGACTTTTTGACCAAATTTTGTTATTTCAAATTTTTACTTAATATTCTACTAAAATTATTTTTTCTGTGAAAATTAAGATTTAATTTCTTGATTTTTCCTTTCCACGAATTAAGATAATGTGGCAATTCGTGTTGTTCATTTTATTTCTTGAGGTTTATATTGTGTTAAAATTCCCTGAATCGCAAAATGTGGCAGATATTTAGGCCAAAAAATACACTACCTAGTTTCCACTTTCAACAATTTTTGTGACGATAGATTGTCAGTCTCTGATACACTGTTTATGGTTCAGAGATATAGATCTTAGAAAATTGAAAATATGTTATAAGAAAAATAAAGATGAGACTAAAAAAAGAAGTCTAGGGTCGGCAGAAATAATTAGGTTTGAGTGGAAATTAGGTACTTTTTGTTGTGCCTTGGTATAATGGTGTATTTGATGTTTGTTTTTGAATATAATCAGAAAAAAAATCTTTCTCCATTTGAGATTGATCTTACCTCAGTCCAAGGTTATACTATTTGTTGAGATCCACCTCTGTACTCAAATCTCTATTTTGTGAACTCAAAATGAATGTTATTCGTTATCTTTGAATTCTGACTAACCTGGCATAAAAAACAGCCACAATTAATAATTATTTGATACCCAAAAGGATGTAAACCTAATAAAAGTCGATTGTGCATAAAGGCCATTATCTTTAAAAGTTTTTTGGTTGGCCTGTTCAATAGTGTCTCGACTGGTTTTCATTGATTCCCCAAAATTTATTCTCAAACATGTTTGGACTGTAAATTAACAGTAAGACTATTTAGAGGATATTTATAAATAGAGACAGATCTTAAAGAGTTCTGTAACCTTGGACACAAAAATTGATATCTTCTTAACTCTCTTTGTGGTGGTTAAAGGGAGAAAACTCCAGATTTACTTCTGAGAATAGAATAGTGATATTGAAAACTTACAAAAAAAGTCCTTTTAAGAGTTTAGTGTTATTCATAAAAATATTAATTTTCTTGATATATTTTCTCATATATCAGTTTTTGCCTTACCCCTTGGGCTAGAGAATTTATATTTGGATTAGTGAACATTTCTCAACTTTTGAGTATTCAGGCTAAAGGTATATTGTTCTTTTCGGTAGCCCACTGGTAGTTTTGGCCATTGCCTTAAAATTCATAATTTCGACCACTGACATATAGAAATATTATGTCTAAATTTTGACTTCATTTTCCTTGTCAAATATTTATGCATACTTCATGAACTATTCATGCATAGTTCAAGGAAAGTTCGTGATTTTATTAATTTTATTTGAATGGGGTATAGTCTAATTCTGCTGCATACTAAATCATTAAAATGCTATTTGTATTTTTCTACTTTATACAGGGCCCCCATTTGACGTTTTTTGGGGCTGAAATTTGTCTCCTTTCCCCTCCTAATATAACATACTTTTTCCCCTATTTTAAAAAAAAATTTCCCTAAAAAAAAAAAACATTAAAAGAAAAATATTTTTTTTTGCTTTAATGGTTGATGTCAACCTTTGATTAATTGTATATTAATGTATGTAATATATTTAAATACAGCTATTTTAAGCTTAAAATGTTTATTGCAAGGTTATAAGGCAGTTGAAAAAATCCCCTGAAATTCCCAGTTTTCCTCAAAATGATGCGAAATTCCCCTACTTGAGGGCCCCCTGGCCCCATCCCCTAAAGTGCAGCTAGGGCCCTGTAATATCTGAAGGTAAAGCATATACATTAGTAAATAAATGCAGTTACTGTATATCCTTAGTTTGGATTTTTGATGGGTATTTCAACATTCAAAGGGAGTTTTCCTAATTCCAAAAGCTGTATTACAAATCTGGAGTGTTATCCCTGCAGCCTGCTAGATACTAGATTTTGTATTTTAAAATTCTATTAAACAACTTGTTCTCTGAATATCTTATTTTTATGATCAAGTGTCATAAAAAAACTGTTACTCTGTAACCTATTTTTTCTATGCATTATAGATTAAGGCCACAGTTAAAACTATTATGTGTTTGCTATGTCCGTAAACAACTCACAATACAGTGTTTTCAATAAGAGGCGGCCAGACGCCCAATTGACTGCTTAGAAATGAAAATCAGCCGCTTTGAAATCCCAAATATATAATTTTACGAAGTTGGAAATGACAAAGAAAGCCTCATTCAGTCATAATCAAGGTTTGGTCACTTGCAGAAAGACTAAATGAAAATCTTGCAATTAATATATTTGGCCTTTGTTCAGATCTCGACCCAGCACTTCGTTTACTACAATTGGTGTTGGTGTCCTTTCAACACAGCCAAGTCAGTACGGTAAAGCCAATGTGTCAATTGGTTATGGTCTCTGAACACTAATCACTAGACTCTCTGCTATGAGTTCGAATCCCTCCCGGGGTCCTTTCACAATTTTTAAACCCACTTGAGTCATCAGGGTATTTTTCCTTCTCAGGAAAATTCTTGAAAATCGTGCAGTTTTCCCCCAAAATTACATTTACATCAAGTTTTTTTTTCCCCTTTTGCTTAAATTATGCGTTATTTTTCAACAAATTTAAGGAAAAGGCCCCTTCCCCCACCTGTGAAAAAAGCCCTGCATATGACAGCAAATACATGATAAATTCAACATGGCCGAGCATTTATTGTTAGTGTGATTATATTCAATAGTTTTATTTAGACCACTTATAACAATTAGATAATAATCTACTGTATGGATCTAATATCTGTAGTATTTGTCTAATGTCTACTAATTGTGCCATGCAACCTCTCCAAAGCAACCAACACCCTTTTGAAGAAGCAAACTAATGTTGTTGTTGAGAGGTTGTTGCTCTAGAGAGGTTGTTGCTCTAGAGAGGTTAAATTAATGGTTAAACTGTACAGAGCTAGAAATCAAACGCACATATTCACCTTACTGCTCAAGGGTGACTCAAATTTGTATTTGCAACATGCCTTTAAAAAATCCAGGCTATACAGGGTTCTCAATAACACTAACAGCAGGCTGCAGGCCAATTTAGCCGTTTAGAAATGTGTTTGGGCCGGTTAGGAATCTCAAAAGTTTATAAAATATTGCTTGAAAATGCCTGGAACCCCCCTAGAAGGCCTGTTAGTCTAGCTTTAGGGCCTGTTGGCCATAAACTTACTGAGAACCCTGCTATAGAACCCCGCTGTTGTTGAAAGGAGGTTGTTTCTCAAGAGAGGGCCGCTCTTTAGAGGTTGCACTGTATATAATTCTGGTGCATGAAGATTTTTGTCGTACTAAGTACAGTGACATTGACACTCACCAAACAGCTGATGTAATTATAAAGATATTCTTCGCTTACTGTAGAATTCAACGCCTGATCACTGTTACAGAGAGTGATGTATTTGTATCATTTATATAACATTCCCATCATGTGACCTTCACATTGGTTTCAAGGTCACAGTAGTGTAAAGACGAAAAAATCGGCATCAGACATTTCGAATTGATCCGCATGCAGTAATCATTAATGCAAATGCTTGCACTGCAGTAATACTGATGTGTTTTTTTCTGCCCAGATAGTGCATAGCAGAGATTTACAATAACTGGGGAAAATTCTGTCTGTATAATTCTTAGAGTTGACTGGCAGAATGATACAGATCATTATGTAGCATGTGTGACGAGCAGAAACATTATCATGCTCGGTTCTCAGTAGCTTTTACAATGACTTGGCACCCAATTCATTTAGAATGATTTGATAATGTACCTATGTGCATGCCAGATTTGTGGAAAGTGCATATAATAAATGAAGCTTACTTGTACATTAATGCGTAGACTAAAACATAATTGAATTTTGTTTCAAAACCATAAGCATAATATTCTTCAGTTCATTTTTTGATGGAGCCATGTTTATTAAGTTTTTCACAGAAGAGAAACATTATATTAATTTAAAAAAAAAAAAAAGAAACACCATATTTTCTAAAAGCACCATATTTTGTCATAAAAGTAACACCATATTTTCACGAAGAAACACAAGATTTTTCATAAAGAGAAACACCTGATTTTCAATTTAGGTCAATTTTGAGCATGCTTTCAAAATCAGCCAATGAAACAATTTCATTTTGTCACATGATGTCAAAGATGGTGAATGACTTTGGCCTTGGAAGAGTAGTCAAACTTGTGTTGACGGCCATCTGAGATTTATTATTGATGAAATAATATCAAATAACACGATTCTGAAGAAAGTCCAAGTGTTTGTACTTGTTAGTATTTTTAGCTCTGGTATGTGGCCTCTGTTCAAAAGTTTGAATGTGACTTCGTTGTAGTAGATTTTAGTTTAACTTCGTTAATTTTGCTATTCTTTGCTCAATCATCCTTGCTTTTGCTTGCTTTTGTAGGTTATAGTTTAACATAAATTTATTTTCTTATTTGTTTGCAAAATTTAATCCATGATATGTAATCTATATTTATTTTTTTTTTTTTTTTATTTATTCATTAAGATCATAATTATTCATAATTTATTTAAAGTTATTTAAATTCAACTTTATGTTTTTCATTAATTTTTAATTTAAAAAAAAGGTAATTTATGTACCTGTTGCCATTATACATCATTATCATAGTGTTACCTTAATTTCATTACTATATTATTAATAAATGAATTATATATTATGTGAATCAGTTCTATTTAATTTATTTTGTAGCTGTTTGTGTTCATAGTATTGATAATTCAATAAATTACATTATTTCTGTAGGATTCAAGTGTGGGCACTAAACGATTAATTCCATTTTAGCTCAGTGCAAAAAATAAGTATAGAGCGTCTGTCCGTCCGTGCTTACAATATACGATTGATACGATTTTTTATTTTAGTACCACGACGGGACCATCAAGAACATACGAGAAGCCGTGTCTCATTTCAGCGAACCGAGACCGTGTTCTATCGCCCTGGATACCAAGGGTCCGGAAATCAGAACTGGATTACTCGCTGGGGTTGGTTGATAATTTTATTCATTCTTTGTATCTAATATGTTCGTTTCAGTATCACCAAGGAACTATCAAGAATATTAGGGATGCCATCACCCAGTTTAGCCATCCACGGCCCTGCGCTATCGCCTTGGATACGAAGGGTCCAGAGATTCGTACTGGTCTCCTTGCAGGGGTTTGTTTGTTCTTTTATTTCTGTATATCGATGTAGTTGCTATGGTATCGTGACAGGTAATCAGTTTTTGTGAACTAACCAAACAGACACGTTTAGTTGCATTTTTGTAACAAGTGCTTTTTTTATATGAATACAGGATTCTCAATAACAACCAGCCGCCTTCCGATTTAGCCGCTTAGAAACGAGTTTGGATTTGACAGAAATTTCAAAGTTTTAAAGATATTGCTGGAAAAATGTCTGGACCTCCCCCCCCCCCAAGCAGGCCTGTTTGTTTAGCTTTTGGGTCTGTTTGCCACAAAATTATTGAGGATCCTGTGAATATCAGTTGCCTAGAATTTCAGAAATTGTTCTATTGTTGTTTGTTTGTTGTTTTTTTCTTACCAAAGGATTTCAGTTACAATTTTGTACAAGTCCTTTTGCACTCATCACCAAGATCATAATTTCACCTTTAACTAGTTGTCTTTGGCTTTGAAAATTACTGGTGAGTTAAGATTTGCACAGAGTGGCCCATTTAATACAAATGATAGGTCATATTGTGAACAGTCCTTGTTTCTCAATTTATCATTTTTACGAGCCAATCAGACATGTACAGTAGAAAGTTTTATGAGGTTTAATTGATTTCAGCTACTGTTTCAAGTATTACTTATTCAGAATAGTTGCTATGATACCAAATCAGATATTAACAGTAATCTCTTATTTAAGGTGGAATCTCACCTGTCTGATTAATCCCCCAGGCCTTTTTATGTCATTTTTGGGTCTGGCATTCTCCACCCTTTCCCATGTAAAAAAATAAATGTTTTTCCCCCACTTAGAGAAAAATTTCCCCATACTAGAAAAAATCATTATTATGCTACCTAAAGTGGTGAATTGGTGTTTCACAACTCAAATTTTCCCCAGCCTTAGGTCAAGATATTGAGAAGATTCGAAAAGAAAGCTTTGCTGATAAACTTTAGGCAGTAATAGTGGTAGAAATTTGTCATATACCAGTAGATATTATTTCCTTTCCCAGTTTTGTTAATGAACCTTGTTTGTGTGTTGAAATTCATTATATACCCTGTTGTGTATGTGAAGTTCATATGTAATCAAGTTTATATGTAAAGTTCATGTGTAACCAAGTTTATATGTGAAGTTCGTGTGTGACCAAGTTTATATGTGAAGTTCGTGTGTGACCAAGTTGATATGTGAAGTTCATGTGTAACCAAGTTGATATGTGAAGTTCATGTGTAACCAAGTTGATATGTGAAGTTCATGTGTAACCAAGTTGATATGTGAAGTTCATGTGTAACCAAGTTTATATGTGAAGTCCATATGTAACCAAGTTTATGCGTGAAATTCATGTGTAACCAAGTTTATGCGTGAAATTCATGTGTAACCAAGTTTATATGTAAAATTCATGTGTAACCAAGTTTATATGTGAAGTTCATGTGTAACCAAGTTTATATGTGAAGTCCATATGTAACCAAGTTTATGCGTGAAATTCATGTGTAACCAAGTTTATATGTGAAATTCATGTGTAACCAAGTTTATATGTGAAGTTCATGTGTAACCAAGTTTATATGTGAAGCTCATGTTACATTGTATACTCATGTATATAGACAAGATTTTTTTATGCAACAACAAATTGCCAGTATGAATAAATAGAGTAGGCAAGAACAGCATTTGTACATAAACCACACTTTTGCACCTTAGTATTTATCCATGGCTATGTACTTAAAAAAGTTATATTTGTTAAGCATTGCACCATTATTTTTTTCAGCCTTTTTACTGAAAATGGATAGTTTTAAGTTTGAACATTTCTATTTCTGATTAAAATTGCATTATCATCTTTAAAATATAAAAATGTATGTTTTCTTGGTGCTGTAAGACTCTATATTGTTCTTAGCTCTTTGTTACATGTATTTACAAGGGTGCAAGTGTTACAGTTTATACCGGATTTCCGTTTTTTTTTGAAGACCCTAGGGGTCAATATCAGCTTCTTAGCAACAAAGAATAATGCTGTTGTGGCCTTCAAAAAAGCTTATCTTCAAGAGCTTGCCCCTCCACCTTCTGGTTCCTCCTACCAGCTCAGATTTTTCAGTTTTCAAAAACTTGCATCCTAGTATTAACAGGTAGTTAATTATATTAATTGGATATCTGGTTGAAGAAGTAATCTTTTTTATTGGTCGGTTTAAAAATAAAGTTTTAAAAACCGACCAATCAGATACCAAAGATTTTTGACTGGTATTCAAGTTCAAATTCATAATCTAACACTTAATGCTAAAGCCAAAACTGTGAAGAATTTGCCACCAGGATAGAGCCAGGCCTGTCAGCATACCCATGCAGTCTGACCAGTTAGGCTCTCGACTGTTGGGTGACTAACTTTCAAATTTTCATTGTGACATCCCTTAAATTGATAATGGACTGTTTCAAAATGGAAGTTGGACAAGTCCATTTAGAAAATTCAACAGGTTAAGTTTTAAACCAGGGCTATCCTTAAAAAAATGCTTGTTTGCTGTAACCCGACCCAGAAAATTTTCAGTGGGTAGGTAGGTAGGACAATTTTTTTTACAATTAATTTTTTATATTTAACCCCAAAATACATGTCAGAATGCTATTTTTAATGAAAGTAAAATCCTGAGAGGCCAAAAAAAGTTAGTAGGTAGCAATATGGCAAACAAATTTAAGGATGGCCTAGTATAAAATCTGTTCACTGATTAAGTATAATTTTTTATTACATTGTCTTGTATGTGAAACATTACAGGGAGCCTCTGCTGAAGTCAAGCTAGAAACGGGCAACATGCTTCAGGTTACCATTGACGACCAGTACATGGAATCGGGATCCGAGGAGCGTATTTGGGTTGATTACAAGAACATCATAAAAGTACTGAAGGTGGGCGACAGAATGTTCATCGATGACGGTCTTATATCTGTGATTGTTAAGGAAGTTGGTAGGTCGGAGTAATACTCATTTTCATGCAGGGCTTTTTTTCACAGGTAGGGGAAGGGGCCTTTTCTTCAAATTTGGGGGAAAATAATGCATTGTTTTTGCAAAAGGGGAAGAAAAAACTTGATGTAATTTGAATTTAAGGGGAAAACTGCATGATTTTAAAGAATTTTCCTGAGCGGAAGGCGCCTGTTAACGGCCCCTGCTAAAGAAGAAAAAAAGCCCTGTCATGTATCAAATTGGTTTTTGGTTTCTTGGAGTGGGGGGAATGCTTCGTGAGAGTTAAGCACAGGGGAGAGGGGATACTTTTTGTTACAGAATTTAATACATGTATGGATTTTCAGCTGATTTTTTTTCCATGTAGACTTAAATCGTATATATAATTCTTTCAAATATAATCAATCAACCCCCATGCATTTTTATTCATAATGGGGCCCAAGATAATTTTTATTGGGAAAGAAAATTGTATCACAGATTTTTTTACACAAAATAGGGGCAGAGATTGAACTATCAGGGATGGCATATTTTGGTCATATTTTGCTCTTGGACATGAAGTTGATCACCAAAAGGGCCAAGAAAGGATTTTCTGCCTGGAAAACGAAATGAGGCCAAACTTTTTCTCTTAAAGGGTAGATTAGAGCATATGTTATCATGGGGTTTCAAATTACTTGATATTTTTTATACTTGCTTATTTCAGGTGCCGATTTCTTGAACTGCGAGATCGAGAACGGCGGTGAACTCGGAAGTAAGAAAGGATGTAACTTGCCTGGTATCGCCGTTGATTTACCCGCTGTATCCGAGAAAGATATCTCCGATCTGAAATTTGGTGTTGAACAAGGGGTAAGTAGGTCAAGTGATTACCTCCCTTTAAATCGTAAATTTCTAGATCAGATTTTTATGCCCCCGTTTGATAGATCGAGGACATATTAATTTTGGCCTGTCTGTCCGTTTGTTTGCGCCAAACTTTTACCTTACCCATAAAATCAAAACGCTTCTACCTACAATAATTATACTTCCTTTGTTAGTTCCTCATGACAACCTCTACAGGACCTGTGCATTTTCAGGTAAGTAGGTCAAGGTCACGGGGGCATAGTGTTTTAAAAAAAACATCTTATAAAAAAAAGAAAATGTGAAAGAAAAGTTAATCAATGTACCGACCTACCCTATTTTTTTCAGTCGAGTAACTGTAAGCATGGATAATTTTTCTAGACTTACTAAGTCTGTTATCTATCCTGGCATTCCCATGCAGTAATTAATCATGGAGATTTACTTGGCTGGAATCATGTACTACACATTTATAAGTCTAATTGATTAATTGATATAAGCTGATCCATTGTACTGCAAATAATAATTCCTCTTCCAATGTTTGATTTTTTTTACGATTTTCTCAACATGACCTTTGTATGGAAGGTCAAGGTCATGAAGAGATGGCTTCTATTTCTCATTTTATCCATTAGTAAAAGTCAAGGTTATAAAAATGACATTGTGTCTTTTTCTCGAATTAATTTCGAAATAAATGTTGTTGTTTGTTTGTATATCATGAGTGGTCAGGAAGTTTTTTGCATTATTATTTCTGGTAAGATGACCTTGGTATAAAGGTCAACATGGGAAGAGAATTACCAGTTGGTTGCTATTTAGAGGTTATGTTAGTGATGTGCTATGTAAGGTGGTTGGTTGTTGATGACATTGGCGACCTGTATAGACAGGGATGTGATTTTTCACAAGCTGACATAGAAATTAACCAGTCCCAGGCTTTGGGCAAGTGGGCTATTATGAAATTGGGCTTTGGGCAATGGGCTATTATGAAGATGGGCTTTGGGCAAGTGGGCTATTATGAAGTCTGGCTTTGGGCAAGTAGGCTATTATGAAGTCTGGCTTTGGGCAAGTGGGCTATTATGAAGTAGGGCTTTGGGCAAGTGGGCTATTATGAAGTAGGGCTTTGGGCAAGTGGGCTATTATGAAGTAGGGCTTTGGGCAAGTGGGCTATTATGAAGATGGGCTTTGGGCAAGTGGGCTATTATGAAGTAGGGCTTTGGGCAAGTGGGCTATTATGAAGATGGGCTTTGGGCAAGTGGGCTATTATGAAGATGGGCTTTGGGCAAGTGGGCTATTATGAAGTAGGGCTTTGGGCAAGTGGGCTATTATGAAGTAGGGCTTTGGGCAAGTGTGCTATTATGAAGTAGGGCTTTGGGCAAGTTGGCTATTATGAAGTCTGTATCAATTGTTGTTTATTTATCGTTACAGGTTGATATGGTGTTTGCATCATTTATCAGATCTGCTGATGGTATCCGAGAAATCAGAAAAATTTTAGGAGAAAAAGGAAAAAATATTAAAATTATTGCTAAAATTGAAAACCATGAAGGTGTGAAGAAGTAAGTATTTACCTTAAGAAATCGTGCATATTTTTTCTTGAATTCAGTTGTCTGTGTGTTAAGTAGACTGGATGGGGAATAGGAGAGATTTTTTGCTCGTAAATGTTGGTCAAAGCGCCAAAATATTCAGCATCCTTCTTGTTATGTTATTAATTAAGACTATTATTTTGTGTATTTAAGTTGAAACATAGTAATTGACCATTCAAAGAGAGGGGGGATGCCAATCCATGAACATTTAGTTTTGACCTTTAGCTGAGTGGTTCAATGTCATTTTGGTCAATATCTTTGCCTTTTTTAAATCACTAATGAACCCATTCTTGAAATTATTGCATGTTTTGTTTCTTTTTTTCATGATTTAAAAATCTTAGATTGCGAAATTCTTCTTCACAGATTTGATGAGATTTTGGCTGTCACAGATGGTGTGATGGTTGCCCGTGGTGATTTAGGAATCGAGATCCCTCCGGAGAAAGTCTTCTTAGCACAGAAAATGATGATTGGACGATGTAACCGTGCTGGTAAAGCCGTCATCTGTGCCACACAGGTAAATTTTAATTCATTATAATCTTACTTCAAGGCCAGCTTAATTTAACGACCGCTTATGGTTCATCGATTCTTTAGTGTTTTCTCTTTGCTTGCTTGATAATAAGATCACCTCTATATACCGATCGATTCATTTTGTCCCAAAAGTGATTTTTAAATCCAAGGTTTTGCTAGATTTAACTTTGTGCACCTTGTCTGGAATTCTTCTTTTTCATTACAGAAGTAAATGAATCACCTAGAAAAGGTCATATAATATATATAAGTTTGAAATGTAACAAGGCCTGACCCCTTCAATAAGAATTAATGAAATCATGAACATTTCATGAACTTTTCTTGCACACTTCATGAATTGTTCATGAAGTAAGAATTACTATTTGACATGAACTTGGTTGAAGACTAGGAAGTGTGTAACCCCTAATAAATGTCCCATAACCCTTATTAATCTCCTAGATCTCTTAATAAATGTTCTCTTGCAAAATATAAAAACCCATGAGGGGTGTGTTTATTAAGGTGTTAACGGTAAATGAACGTGTTTCAGATGTTAGAAAGTATGGTAAAGAAACCTCGCCCAACACGTGCAGAAACCAGCGATGTCGCTAACGCTGTCCTTGATGGTGCCGATTGCGTTATGTTGTCCGGAGAGACCGCCAAAGGAACCTACCCACTCGAAGCATTGAAAATAATGCACAAGGTAAACAAAGGACTTGTCATGTGGTACCGGGTTATTTTTAAGGGTTTTTATGCTGAGGTCATTTAGAATCCCTTACTGTATTATTGAAAGGGTTATACTTAATTATAAGGGGTCATTTTACTTTGCAATACTGTTGATAAATTTCATGTACGAGTTGAGTCAATTTCAACCCCAGCTTTGTCCAGAACAATACAATAAGTATTTAATCATAAATTTGTAATATTTGAAATAGAAATTCTGAAAATTTTCTATTTTTTACCTTCTTTAGGTTTCTCGTTTCTCAGGTGAGCATCACAGGGCCTCTGGACCCTCTTGTTTCATTAAACATTTGTAATATTTGAAATGAAAAAGTTCAGAGTTATATCTTACGCCTGTTAACAAAGGCCACCCTTGGGAAAAACAAAATGTGACCTTTATCCACAGGGTGGCATTTATTTGGAGGTGGCCGCTAACACAGGTTTGACTATATATCTTACACCTTTGAATTTTAGATCTGTAGAGAAGCCGAGTCCGCCATATTCCACAGCCAGTTGTTCGAAGAGTTAAGACGCGAAACCCCGACACCGACGGATCCAACACACACTGTTGCCGTGGCTGCTGTTGAGGCTTCATTCAAATGTATGGCCTCTGCCATTATTGTTATTACGACAACTGGAAGGTAATATGCTCATTAATTTTCTACTTTTTGCACATAAGACCATTATAAATTAATTGCTTGATTATCATCCAAATTTTCCCCTATAAAGGAGGCGGGGGGGGGGAATTTTATTTTTTGTATTTCCAAAAAGCTTACCAGAGTATATATAGGAAATACAGAACAAAACACTGATAACTGTCCTTTCGCTTAATTTGGTCAATCGGTGCCGTTTGGTAAAGTTTGCCGGTCTCAAAATCGTTATACATTTAAGTCAAACAATGATCATACGTCACTATAATTACAAGCGAAACAGTCTTTTTCCACAACGGCAACAATCAGAAAACCCACGTTTTCATTTTCAAGATTTCAGCTGCACAAAAATCAGCTTATTGGCAGACAGACTCTTCAACATGGAGAACACGACAAGTTTACTATGCGGCAATATAAAGCATACGCTTATACGGCACATTTTACTAATATGCGGCAACCATTGAGGGATAGGTTTTTCTCGCGATTTTTCAAAATAAAATTTGTCGGGGCGGCACTAAAAAGAGGGGGCGGGCGGGGATGATAATCAAGCAATTAATTTATAATGGTGTAAGGCTGAAAATAAAAATAAGTTTGTTTGGAGTGTTGTGACTCAGAATTTTAGCACTGGGTAGGTAGGTATGGATCTTTATTACCGTATAGCAAAAGTAAAAAAAAATGCCCCCAAAAATTATATTTTATTTATTTACTTGGATTTTTATGAGTAGGTAGTAGGAGCAGTCCAAACAAACTTATTGTATTTTTAGCCCAACTATCAGTCAATGTCAATAATACGAAATCAAGAATTCTGTATAATATAAATGTACGTTAATTTCAGATCTGCATTCTTGATATCTGCGTACAGACCAAGGTGTCCAGTCCTCGCCATAACAAGAAATGCCCAGACAGCGAGACAAGCTCATTTATACAGAGGAGTGTTTCCTATTCACTATGTTGGTAAGTTATATAAAACAGTGAACTCTACCATGTTGCTTTTGCTTCACTGAAGATACTTGTATACATCATGATCATCCTTAAAAAATATTTTTTATCCTTCAATATTTTCTCTTTCATTCCTTTATAATTTTCTTCATTTTCTCTTAATTTAACCACAATTTTCACTAATTTAGCACTATCCTCTATCATTTACCACATTTTCTATAATTTCTATTTTTCCCTAATTTACCACACATTCTCTAATTTACCACATTCTTCTATAATTTACCACATTTTCTATAATTTTCTATAATTTACATTCTTCTATAATTTACCACATTCTTCTATAATTTACCACATTTTCTGTAATTTATATTTTTCCCTAATTTACCACATTCTCTAATTTACCACATTCTTTTATAATTTACCACAGTTTACCACATTCTTCTATAATTTACCACATTCTTCTATAATTTGACACATTTTCCTCTATTTACCACATTTTTTCTCTAATTTACCACATTCTGTATAATTTACAGCATTTACTCTAATTTAACACATTCATTTATCATTTACAACATTTTCTCTAATTTACAACATTTTCTCTAATTTACCACATTCTTTGATAAATAATCCATTTTTTTGGCTGTATTTATGATGTTGTAGCATATTAAGTTTGTGTGTTATTTTGTCTGTCATGCTTTTTTACAATCTTTTTTTAAAGTTTAAAATCCTGGATGTTAGATTTGGGGTTTGTCCTGCGTGGGGGGTGGACAACTGTGTCATATAATTGGTACCCACTACATAACTTTAATTTAGATTGACCAATTATTTTCCTTTGATTGACTTAAGCCTGCCAACTTAGTAGATACAAGGTTTTATGGAGACTTCGCCTCATTTAACCACTTACCGGTATTTTTTATCTATTACTATCCAATATTTTTTACCACATTTTGCCACTTATCAAACCTTTTTACCACATTTTACAGCTTATCAATATTTTCAGCTCATTTTACCTCTTTCCGAAGTTTCTTTGCCATACTTTACTACTTACCAATATTTTCAACTTATGGTATTTTACTAGTGTTACAATTTCTCACTTTTACCACATATTTTCTTTCTTTTTCATTTATCGAAAATAATTAATCGTCCTCAAATATTTACCTGCCACCTGTGAATATTCCATTATCACTTGACAGATCTCCTGTTGACACAGAATCATCCACACATGTTCCCATAAAAAATGTACAGTTTTTATAAACATCTGCTTCTTTTCTTAGTCTGCATTTTATTACAATTTTCTGCCTAATTTAAAAACAGGCCTTCTTGAAATATTTTAATAACGGTGTAATTTAATCACATTTCATTGCATGCCTAGTATTTATTAGATCTACTCAGTGTATTAAGCATTATGCAATTGAGGGCTGTCCTAGTTTTAATGCAGTAAGAATGGCTTTAGACAATAGAGGGCTGTCCCAGTTTTTCTCCTGTAAGAATTGCTTTAGACAATAGAGGGCTGTCCCAGTTTTTCTCCTATAAGAATGGCTTTAGACAATAGAGGGCTGTCCTAGTTATTCTCTTGTGAGAATGGCTTTAGACAATAGAGGGCTGTCCTAGTTATTCTCCTGTAAGAATGGCTTTAGACAATAGAGGGCTGTCCCAGTTATTCTCTTGTGAGAATGGCTTTAGACAATAGAGGGCTGTCCTAGTTATTCTCCTGTAAGAATGGCTTTAGACAATAGAGGGCTGTCCCAGTTTTCCTGTGAGAATGGCTATAGACAATTGAGGGCTGTCCCAGTTTGTTTCTGTCATTGTTAGAATGGCTTAGAATATTTATCAATTACAGTAAAACTTTGTTATCTCGGAAGACATCAGAGAAGACTAATTGCTCGAAGTTAACCAGGCGCTTGTTACCAAATGGTTAATATGCATTTGTTGAAAATTGACCAGGCTATTTAAATGCCTCGTGATAGGCTAGGAGCTGGTGATATCGATGCTGGTAATAACAAAGTTTTACTGTATGTGAATTTTTTTTTTTTCAAATATTTGTTTGTATGATTAGTTTCCTTATAATTTCAAGTATTTAATAGATATTGTATTTATTTTGCTAACACAAAAGGGGGTTTTGACGGTTCTCCTGAAGAAGGTATATTGCATGATCTATGTGTAGATATAAAACTGTGTGTTTGGAAACCAGTCCATAATGGAAGCCTTGCCATTGGTCAATTTGAAATCTGAAATTTGAATCAACCAATCAGAAGCTAGAGTTTCTGGATTGGTTTCCAAACACAGATTTATAATGTCAGACCTGTGTTGTCGTAAATTGTTCTGTAGTAATGTCTAGCACTTATAATGTTATCTACAAATCAAAATACATTTATTACCATTCTTGCATACAAAAATTTATTAATTCTGTTGAAACATTTGTTATGTCCCCCTCCAGTCCACAATGGAAGCCTTGCCATTGGTCAATTTGAAATCTGTAATTTGAATCAACCAATCAGAAGCTAGAGTTTCTGGATTGGTTTCGAGATGGTGGAAGGGTGTAAAGTGTTACCCCTGTCTGTCCGTTCAAATTTTGCTTTCCGTTAAAATCCAATATTTTCACAGGAGTTATGGCCCTTGTTTTACTTAGCACTCAGCTGTTGCATTTGTGTCCTCTGGACACATTTCTAGTTACACCTTATCTTTCATTTAAAGCATTTCCAATAAATGTTGTGTCAACTTAGAATAGAATTTGTAGTGACGCACATATATTTGTCTTCACTTCTTGCAGGTTTATTTTTTCTTTGCAATTCATATCTATTTTAGTATCTTTGTCTTAAATGTTTGATGAATTTAAATGTATTTGTAGCCTAACATTTTGATTGTGTGTAAATAACTTAATGTTGAGTCTAATGATCATGTAATTATTTTTTTCTGCCCAGCCAATCATTGAGTAGCATTTTTTTTCTCAGCCAATCACTGTTCAGCAATCTCTTGAGCTTTACCAATCATATACAGGCATTTTCTGTATCCAGCCAATCAATGCCCAGAAGTTTCTTGTAATCAGCCAATCATTGCCCTGAGCCTTTGTGATTAGCCAATCACAGTCCAGAGATCATGCATGACATATAAGATGTTTCTGTGCTCAGCCAATCATGATCCAAACTTTTATATGCTTGACCAATCATGGCCCAATCTTTTATATGCTTGACCAATCATGGTCCAGTCTTTTATAATTATGCTTGGCCAATCATAGTCCAGTCTTTTATATGCTCAGCCAATCATTATCCAGTCTTTTATAAGCTTGGCCAATCATTGTCCAATATTCTCTTTGCTCAGTCATCATCTTATGTGCTTTCTAAGTTCCTAGTTTCTGTTGACAGAAAATCAGTTAAAGCATCAAAATTTATGATTGATTTTGTATTTTCCATACAGGTTACAGTCACACAAACAATATATCTATAGTTGAATTGCAAAAGTTCAAAATGCCATAGAAATGTCAGAATATTTCGGAATTTCTCGCTTTTTGAACTTATGCATATTTTGTTTATGTGAAAAATGCAAAAAAATGATGAAGAGTTATTTTTATGTGTTTGTATACATGTACCTTAACTAATACTAATACTAGACAGTTAGAATTAAATTATTTCACTTGTAAACCTATACATTATATCACCTTTCATGTACATGCAGGCTTGTTGCTTATTCTTTGTAGAAAATAGAAAAGTTGAAAATTGTAATAATGGTAAACTTAAGCATACTTTTCCGTTTCTTAATTTAATTTTTATAACACAAGTAAGCATGCTTAAGGTGACAATATCCCCCCCCCCCCCCCCCCCCAATAAATACCCTAGGAATGTTCAGTTGCACAGATTTGTCAAATAATTCACTGATATGGGACTTTTCGCTGTATGAAAAGTGTGTTGTTTTCTCCTGTAAGCATGGTTTGACCTGAAGGATAAAAAAACACACTGTATTGTTTAAATGACTATGACTAGGTATAATTGCAGGGATTATTGAAGTATCTATGGTGTTGTTAATCACAATCTTTCCCTAAGAAGGCTGGGGTGTTTATTTGGTGAGGGCTGTTTGTTTATTAGGGTATATATGATATGCATTTGAAATACGGTTGGTGGGTCTACCCAGATGCACAATTGGGGTCACTCTCCTCTATTAAAGCTGGGAAATGACCCTGACTGTTGCTCCAATGTTAAACTCCAATGAAAAAAAGCATGTGTCAAATATTCTTTGCAAGCCATAGTTCTGTAGCATGGTTTTGTATTGCTTTTTTGGCTTCAGAACTTCAGCCAGTTTTGCTTTTAGTGCTTGGCTCTTTCATTTGATACTTAAGGTGACTTATATGCTAGTTTAAAATTCATCCAGGACCTGATAAATTACTCTCTTTATTGTAAAAGCACTTTTTTTCATGCTGTTAAATGAATTGATTAAGGGGAATCAGTGGTATGTCAGTGTGTGTGGTCTACATTTGTGAGTGTGGCCTGTATTAATGGGTATGGACAAATTAAGTCAATGTATGTTACATTAGTGGGTGTGTCCTGTATTAAAAGGTTTGGTCTAGATAAGTGGGTGTGGCCTATATGAATAGGTGTGGTGTATATCAATGTTCTTGATTGCATATTTGAGGTCATTCTTTCATGTCAAAACTCTAAATGCTTACACAATCTACCTTACAGGTATAATCACTCACTAACAGCATCTTCTTGTTAGTTTTATATTCTTTTTGTTAGTTTTATGTCCTTGCTTGTAGTTTACTTTACTCGCTCAATATATATGCTTGGCTTACTTGCTTCTTTAGAACCTAAACTTGAATATTGGTCTGAAGACATGGACAAAAGACTTTACAAAGGATTATCTGTCGGCAGAAGTCGAGGAATGCTGGAAACCGGAGATAATATTGTCATAGTTACCGGATGGAAGTCCGGTTCTGGTTACACTAACACTATGAGGTTAATCGCTGTTCCGGAGACAGATGAGGGGCCAATTTTGGGAACCCCCGTCATTAAGGGCTACAATGATTAGAGCGTAGAAACTTCAGATTCATGAAATATTAAGAAAGCAATGGACAAAAACTTTAATAACTAATAATATTATAGTATAATATTATTATTATAAATAATTTAAAACTTAAATAATAATCATAGGAGTGGAGTGGATGAAAAATTGCTGTGTTTCCCTCAATAGATTTAATAATTTTATTGAAAAAAAATTTTGTTCTTGCATTGAAATCAATAAATTTTATTTATTGTATTTTGAGGTCTATTGTTTGTTGCTATGGTGACAAAAACAAAATTTAAATATTTTAAGTGTACTGAGAGGTAGCTCCTGTTGTGTTTTCCCTTAGTGGCTTTTAATGTAGATTAAACTGTAATTATCGGGTGAACATTATTTTCTGACCAGAAATTTACGATAATAGAAATTTAGTGGCTTCAGACCTAATTCTCTTAATGTGAAAAATGAACAACTTGATATTTATATCTGTGTTAAGGCCAGCTCACAACAATAAGTCTATTACTTATCCAAGATTCGCGGCAATTACTCTTCAAGACAATAATAAAACTCACACACAAAAAACGAAACAAAATATATAAAACCTGAGATTTGATGTAAGTATATTGTTGTTTGTTTTACAAATTGTTTGAATTTGTTTGGATTTCAACAAAACACTGTTCACTGTTTTAATCTATCCAATTTTTTGTGGCGTTGATTGTTTTCTTCCAATGTTCACAGGTTTTATTTTTATTTTTCATTTATTTTGTAAATTTGTCAACTTTACTAGAAAAAAAAAATTATCACTGATGAAGGCTTATCAGCCGAAACGTATGTAACTTTATAATAAAAATTCAAATGTGTTAGCGTGATACCATTATAATTATATATCAATTTTACTAGAAAACTGTTAAATCATGGTTTCTGTTTTCTTACTTCAGCTATTCCGTGTAATATTAAAAGTAACTCAGAATTTCATCCATATCCTTAAAATCATTTTCTCTACTTTGTGAAATGTTCACTAGAATGTCGTGGGGACTGGTTCATACTAGTCAGCCGCCCTGGAAAGCTGTTTACATAATCTGTCGGATTTACCGGTACTTAACTAAATTATTGTTGATTAGGGGTTTTCACCTGAGTTCTTGTATCATTTCCTGGTTTTTGTGTGTTTTGTCTTACATCACAGACCTACAACACTGACCTTCATGCACTTTTAACACCTGAGATCTTTTAGTGGCCAATTACGCTACATAACAATACACCAATTTTTTTTAAATGATTTGATGCTACCTTTGATTCCAATTAAATGTTCTCTTCATAAATTGGTCACAATAACATCCAGCACGCAAGATTTACTTCAAAGTAGCATTCCTATGCTTAGACATTTCACATACATGTACTTTAAAGACATTTTAGACTTAAACATCAGTTTGTCTCACAAAAAGTTAACTAATTTTATATGCATAAATATTCATAATTAGTATGAACCTTCTCCGTTAAATGGACAATATCATTGTGAAGAAATGGTATAGAAAAAACATAAATTGTAATTTGGTTTAAACTTATGTTACGGGTGATAATTTCAACATTTTGTTTGTTGCATGCACTCAACATATTTTCTCATTATTTTCTACTCTGCAAGTTGTATGTTTTATGCATTTTTTTTTCATGCTAATTTTACTATTTTCATTTCTTACGTTACATTATTTTTTGTTACAATTACAGATTAAATTTAAAGATTGTTTCTTGATTTTAGAACCTGTTAGTACTTAATTCCAGAGACTGGCAACTTAAAATATCACGCATGACATCATTTTGTAGATTCTGTAGCAGGTAAAACTCAAAAACTAAATAACTTACATATAAATGATACATTTTCTGAAAGTTTAAACATTTGGCTTATGCTGAAAATAATATTCTGTTATATTTTCTTAGTTAATTTTTAGCTATACCAACTAGAATGTAATCATCCTGAAAAAAATTGATACCAGTAGATATTTTTTAGAAATATTGGATAAGTAGGTAGTATAAACATGGGCGTAATAAAACTATCAGTCAAATTTGATATTTGAAAAACTGGGCGGCTATACTTTAAAAAATAAACTTTCAGAAAATGTAAAATTTATGCATGTGTTATTAGTAAGTAAGAAATTTTACTTGCTACAAAATCAGCAATTTTTGGGAAAAGTAACAGTTATGCGTGCTATTACATAGGTAATAACTGAAGTTGCTTATCCCTGTTATCTATGTCTCTGTTAGTACTTTCTTCTGGTAAGTTTGCTTGCCAATTTTGGAACTAATAATCTCAATTTTTTATAAGTTTTCATAAAATCATTAAATTTATTAATCACTTTGCTTTTATAATCATTTTTGCTTGTCAGAGTAATCAGGAAATATCCAAGTCATGTGACTTCTACCGGTAAGTCATGAGATCTAGCTTAGTCATGTGACGCCTTGGTCACATGATTCGGTATGGTACCTGGTCTCATAGCAGCTGAATGCAAAAATTACTATACCGGGAACCAAAGGTTGGATTGAAGAATAGTTACCATGACAACCATTTAATATTAGTATACCGGTATTACCCCAGAGATTGGTTCCCTGCATGCTTTAATCATATAGCAGTAAAACTATTAAATGTTGTATATTACCCCAAGAGATTGGTTCCCTGCATGCTTTAATCATATAGCAGTAAAACTATTAAATGTTGTATATTACCCAAGAGATTGGTTCCCTGCATGCTTCAATCATATAGCAGTAAAACTATTAAATGTTGTATATTACCCAAGAGATTGGTTCCCTGCATGCTTCAATCATATAGCAGTAAAACTATTAAATGTTGTATATTACCCCAAGAGATTGGTTCCCTGCATGCTTTAATCATATAGCAGTAAAACTATTAAATGTTGTATATTACCCAAGAGATTGGTTCCCTGCACGCTTCAATCATATAGCAGTAAAACTATTAAATGTTGTATATTACCCCAAGAGATTGGTTCTCTGCATGCTTTAATCATATAGCAGTAAAACTTTTAAATGTTGTATATTACCCAAGAGATTGGTTCCCTGCATGCTTCAATCATATAGCAGTAAAACTATTAAATGTTGTATATTACCCAAGAGATTGGTTCCTTGCGTGCTTTAATCATATAGCAGTAAAACTATTAAATGTTGTATATTACCCAAGAGATTGGTTCCCTGCATGCTTCAATCATATAGCAGTAAAACTATTAAATGTTGTATATTACCCAAGAGCTTGGTTCCCTGCATGCTTCAATCATATAGCAGTAATGTTGTTCTGCCTGTCTCTCTTCAGATGGTGTGATGAATGAATGGACTGTTGACGTTGACCGAAGAATTTACAAAGGAATTCAAGTCGGAATGGATAGAGGATTTGTTCGTGTTAGCGATCCTATCGTCATAGTAACAGGTTGGTTGATGTTTCTCTCTGTATGTGTTTTCTCTTGTTTTAGAGATTGATACTGTGATCCCTCATATTTTTTATATAATACAATTATTCTGCCAGGGCATATGTTACACACGCAAGCAGAGGGTGTAGGGGAGAGGGGTTAACCCCTCCTGCTGGTTTGAAGGTCTAATCTCCTTAATTTTCACTTAAATGCCTTTTTTGGCGATATTTATATTTTTACTTATTGATGATACGCACAGGCATAATAGTGTATCGCTGGCCAGGCTCTTATGTTTGATGGTAATTGTTGATCTTAAACAGGTTGCTTGGATACAAACCAGAAGATGTGCTAGTATTACCAGTGATCTCTAATGCATCATGTCTGAGATACAATCTAGACTGGGACTCTAGTTTTTATACTCATTCTGATATGTGCAGACTGGTACTCTAGTTTTTATACACATCTGATATATCCAGACTGGTACTCTAGTTTTTATACTCATTCTGATATATCCAGACTGGGACTCTAGTTTTTATACACATTCTGATATATCCAGGCTGGGACTCTAGTTTTTATACTCATTCTGATATATCTAGACTGGGACTCTAGTTTTTATACACATTCTGATATATCTAGACTGGGACTCTAGTTTTTATACTCATTCTGATATATCTAGACTGGGACTCTAGTTTTTATACACATTCTGATATATCTAGACTGGGACTCTAGTTTTTATACTCATTCTGATATATCCACACTGGTACTCTAGTTTTTATACTCATTCTGATATATCTAGACTGGGACTCTAGTTTTTATACTCATTCTGATATATCCAGACTGGTACTCTAGTTTTTATACTCATTCTGATATATCCAGACTGGGACTCTAGTTTTTATACACATCTGATATATCCAGACTGGGACTCTAGTTTTTATACTCATACTGATATATCTAGACTGGGACTCTAGTTTTTATACACATTCTGATATATCTAGACTGGGACTCTAGTTTTTATACTCATTCTGATATATCCAGACTGGTACTCTAGTTTTTATACTCATTCTGATATATCTAGACTGGGACTCTAGTTTTTATACACATTCTGATATATCCAGGCTGGTACTCTAGTTTTTATACTCATTCTGATATATCCAGACTGGGACTCTAGTTTTTATACACATCTGATATATCCAGACTGGTACTTTAGTTTTTATACACGTTCTGATATAACCAGGCTGGGACTCTGTCCGTCGTCCGTGTGTGCATACATTAGTTCTAGCGTACATGCGTGTGTGCGTCAACAATTGCTTTAAACAACATCTCCTTCTTAACCAGTTGGCCAATTTCAACGAAACTTTACATGGTTGTTCCTTGCATGAAGCTCTACCAAAGTTGTTAAAAAAATTAATTTCATTAAAAACTCTAAAAATGTTCTTCTCCAAAACCACAGGGCCTAGAGTTTAGATATTTGGTATGTAGCATTGTCTAGTAGACATCTACCAAGTTTGTTTAAATTATTGCCGTATGACAAAAATTGGCTTCACCCCAGGCTCACTTAATTTTACAAAGGCTCGTGATAATTTTCTCTAAGTCTTTTTTTCTGGTGAGCGATATAGGGCCATCATGGCCCTCTTGTTATACACATTCTGATATTATATTTTCATTTATCTTCAGGCTGGAAACCAGGCTCTGGCTCCACCAACACAATGAGAGTCATTAATGCCGTGGACCCTAAGGGCTCCTCCCTGTTGGCCCCTATTACCGGCATAACTAGCGTACCAAGTTTCAACAAGATGGAGAATGAATCGAACCCTGAATTCCCAAGCGTTCCAAGCATCAAGAGCGAGAGTGGAGAAGATATAAAATTCTTTTAAAGTGATTCTCACGATATTGTAGTTCTTATAGAAAAATACAACTTGAAATTATCATTATATATTTATGTGTATCGTGACATAAAAGGACGTGTGGCATGGAAGGGTTGAAAGTTTGATTTTGTGCATGAGATCTACAAACTATCAAACTTCTGATAATTATGGTCAGTTGATAAAAATACAAACATTTTTACTTGATACTCGAGGCATACGTAAATTGTAATCGTATATTTATTGGTGGGCAAAGATACAATTTTTCAATAAAGATCATTATATATAGGCCCAGTTTGTATGTTAATCAGTATAAAATTAATAACTTATTTATGTTATATTTCTGTCCAACCCTTTATGTTAAATTGAAGGTTACCCCAAAACAATGGGCATTATTGTAAATTGGGACAAAAAAAAGGATAAATTAGGTTTGTGATATTATTGTTAGAACTAGGTTTGAATAAAGAATTACAGTAAATTGTTAGTATGGATCCATATCAGACAATAAAATAGCTTTCAAGTGCTTCATAATTTTCTTTTTTTTATTCATTATTGTTTTGTTATTCCTTGCAGTTTATTTGGTGCACCTCTGTGTTAGAATCATTTCTAACAGTTGAAATGTTACAAGTGTTTTGATTGGATGTTGATATGGTGACTGTTATTTGTTGGCCAATCATATAGTGTCTTACTAAAACTTGATTGAAATTACTGTAAAATTAGTTTTGATTGGCTGAATTTATTATGTGAATTTTTATCAACTGTCTTTCTTTCTCCTTTGTTAAGTTATTTGTATTTTTTCTGTTCAAAGTCATAATCACTGAATTTCTTTTTTTTCCTTTAATTATATTTGATATATATTGGTAATTTGGTACACCAAAATATATATGCATTTATTTTGCATTTTCACAATGTAAAAATAAATTCTATTTCCTTATAATTCATTTTAATATAATTCATATTATTTAGAAATTAGATCCAGTTTGCCGTACAAAGTGTTTGTTTGGTCATTGTTCAGTGTTGTCATGGCAACCAGGGAACAGAAACCTTGACACTTTTATTTTTGATAATCGTTAATGTTTTGCCTATGTTTGCTTGCAGTAATCTCATTTTGTTATTTATACTCACGTTGTGTTTTAGGATTTTCCTTAAGAAGTACATTCAAATTCTCAATATTTTGGTATCAGAATAATTCTAGGTAGGTCACTGATTTATGTAGGTGTGGCCTATCAAAGTAGGCGTGGCCTATCAAAATAGGCGTGGTCTATCAAAATCGGGTGTGTGGTCTACATCAGGGGGTGTGGCTTAAGCAATGACTTCTAACTGATTTGCTTTTTTTATCTGTAATAAGTTACTTATTTTTTATTCAAGATTAGGGATTTATTTTTCAACTGTAGCGCTTGCAATTCATTTGTAAAATTTTCCATTTTTATTTATGAAATCTATAACTGACCTGTCATTGCAGTCATTTCTACAGATATCTGAAGTTGTGTATTTTTTTCCTTTTACTTACAAAGTTAGATTTAGTACACTTTTGAAAAAATGTGCTTCTTGTTGAACAAAATAAAACAATTCTATGGAATAAACAGTCTTGCTTGTTTATTAGTCTTGTATAGCTTGACTAAGTGTTTTGAGCCGTGACGAATAATTCTTTAAAGTTAAATAGAGGACATGGTTATTTGAAACCAATCCAGAATTGCACTCATGGTTCATGAGATTACGTTCTACCCACCGCACCATGGACACTTACAAATGCTGTTGCACTGAATTATTCTTACCTATTGTCTGTTAATGCTATTTATTCAATAACATAAATATGTTCCAACTATTCACATCCCACAGTTGATTTAGCGTATTCTTCCGCCATGGCTCAAAACAAATGGTCAAGCTATACATGTAGATATTTACAGCAATTGTAAACAAAGGTGGCCCAAAGAGGGTCTTCAAAAGCTGGTCGTTCTTGTGGAAAAGTTGGCAGTAACTTGTGGAAAACAAGGTTGTTTGAAGAAGCGGGGACAATTGCTTTGCACTTTTCGGTATGTGCACTGGGAAGTCCATCATCATAACCTTGTATCGGTATTAGCTGACTGGTCATACCAAATTTATAGATATAATTATATACTTTAAATATTGTATATAAATCCTGTGTATAAAGTCCATTGCCAGTGATCTGAAACAAATATCATATTTGGTTTGGGCTTCTATAAACCAATAGCAAGTAATTTTACAAATTTTTGTACAACGATATTTTGTTTCTGGTTACCTGATGTACCCTAAATTTTCCCGGCAACTCTTAACTTTTTTATTAGGCCCAAGGAACGGTACAACTATCAAAAAAGATTATGACTCAATAAAAAAAATTACCTACGTATAGAAAAAACTTTATAATTTTGTGTTTTGTAAAGGTGGTGCTCATTCACCGGAACGAAGAGATATGCACCTTCTTATAGTATATATACCAGTTGAATGCCATGAATGGGGTCAAATTTTAGGACAATTTTATTTTTCCTTTAAGGTTATTATGGGTTAAGTTGTTTTTTTCTGTAGAATTTATTACAATCTTACCATCACAGGTCCATTACTTCTGCCTGTGCTTTGGATATCTATCTTCCTTTAAAGCCAAACCCCTCACAGGGACGTAGGCATGACGCGCGTCAAGCTGTGTGGATAGAGATTGGTAATATAGTTCAGACAAGGAATTGTATATATATATATATATATATATATATAATGAAAAATAACTAACATTCCATAGGTATTATTATATATTTCATTCGCCTATGGGATGTTAGTTATTTTTCATTATTAATTTGCTCGACTCGGATATATTTTTAACATTTTGTATATATATATATATGTATGTATGTATATAAGTCCTTCGTTCTTTAGAAAAAACGAAAAAGTCCTTTTTTAAAAGCTTGTCACAAGCGACTTGCTTGCACCTTGTCTTAAAAGTCTCTCTTATAAAATGGCTAGACGGGGTCGTGGAGACCATTACACGCACACACACACATATATCTATATGTGCGTATAATGGTCCCAAGTATGTTAGATAAGTTTTATTTTGAGTCGACAACATACGAGCTATATGACATAAGCTCTGTGAAGCTTTTAAACCGACTATATAACATAATGTGTAAGTATATTAAGTAAATATCTGAATTAATAAAATCAAGGACTTATATACATGTACATTGTATGTATATAAGTCCTTGATAAAATTAAATTATCTAAATTAATAGCATTGTACTTATTGAAAACAAATAATAACATTTATGTATCTGACTACATGAGGACCACCAAGCCATTATGTTATTACTTAAAAACATGAAGTGCATCTGCATGACTCACCATTCCATGAAGTTGTGATGCTTTCAAAACTGGTTTTGTCTAAAAATTGTGTTACACAGCACATGTGCTGCATACCGAAATGACATTTTACCAAATCACGTTTATATTGTACTAGGAATACATGCAAAATATTAGTAAAACGAAACTGTAGTTAACATCTTTTTTGATAATAAGTTCATTTAAAACACAAGGGTGATATTTGGTGAAGAATTTAAAAAGGTTCTGTGGCCATAGAACAATCTTCTTATTTTTAAAGTAGGCATTAGACTATTTCTAACAACTGTTCATGTGGCATGTATAGTTATCATATACAAAACGTAGAGCCCTTTCCTGGATTTTCCCCAGTTTCCTAGAGTTTCCTTCATAACAAAAATGCCAGACCGGGGGGGGGGGGCAAAAATTAAAGTTGCTTAAAATCAGGTCTAGACGTATTATACGTCTCTGTTAAAATAAATGTGAGGGAAATGGTAAATTTGTTGAGTTTTGTTAGGTTTGTGTAAGTTAAAACTGAAAATTGTCATTAAATACTTTAAAATCGTATAATTAAACATATCAATTAACATAATGGCCGCGTGACGCTTCGTGTCGCTAAAATATCTCGTGTCGCTTTTTATAATGAGACCGGATGTGACGTAGCGTCTCGTGACTGCCTTCTTTCAGAAACGCCACCTGGAAGATTGCGGTAAGTTTGCAACTCTTTGTACGCCGATATTATAAATATTTATCACGTTGAAGTTTGCTAAAAACGTATAAAATATGTATTGTTTAAATGTTCGACGACCATGGTAATTTAACTCTATCGATACCCACCGAGGCTTTGAGCATTGAAGTAAAGAACGAACTTCGAGTAAAATGGCCGAGGGTGTAACCAGGAAGTTGAGGAAGTATCCCACAGGCTTGACTTATGTAGTATACACACACATATAACTTCATATTGATACTTAATTGAAACTTAAATAGATCTATATCCTTCACAGATATTTATGCGAAACCAAGGATAGGCCTAAACTGTTGGTTTTATTTTTGACTGATCCTATATGCTCAATCTCATATTTTCTTTGATTCGTTTCCGGTCGCTCGTGCAGTTGATTCGACTATCCGAAAGGCAGTCAAGTTTTCGTTAATATTATTTTCTATCGTATACTTAAGTAACAACGCGCTCGAAACGTGTGATCGAATCATACGCAAATAAAGATGATGTTCAAATTATTATCCTTAAATTACACGAAATTATGTTATTTGTCCAAAAAAACTAATGAAACTGGCCACTTTTGTGTTGATTGATCGACCGCATCTGCAATTTGCAGGAGTGAGTTGTCTACCTTACCAGATCATGCTTGATTAGGTATAATGGCAAAAAAATGTAAATTTTTATAGACAATTTCCTACAAAAGTACAATGTCATGTTGAATTTAGCAGTATGACCAAGTCAACAAAATATCAAATAGGCCCTACTCGTTAATTTTCAGCCATACGGAAAAACTGTCTTAGAAATGCATTTGTAAAACAAAAATATTTCATGCTGTTATGTGCCTAGTTTTTAATTGGTTAATGAATGAAATAAAATCTAAAAAAATAAGAAGTGTTACTCTTGAAGATGATTGACATTTTGTGCTTTTATGTGTATAGAGTGTGTGAATCTTGGTACATCAGAATAGTTAAAATATATGAAAATAACAAGTATAACACATAGAAATGATTCCAATACAGGCACTGGACACACTTAAAACTCTTATCAGGTGGCCAAAAATAGTTAAAGTAATATGTTTTAAGAGATTATAAATATTTATTTATTATGCGTATATCATAATTATTCACATGTAAAATAAAGCATAGATCTGTAGTATCAACATCAAAAGGTAGGCATTGATTTGTGTTTGCTAAAAAAGCCTATATCTGTTAGTTTTGTACTTGTCTGTTTCACAACAGTGCATACCTAACAGTACATTTGGAAAATTTTTGGGCTTATGAAAATCTGTTCGGGCCTATAACTTGGCCTATGTTGTAGGCCCAAATGGCCTATGTTCTAGAAAAGTTATTTCGCAGACTGATCTCCTTTTCGTACCAAACAACACAACTCATAATTAATTGATAGTCATGTTGATATGCTTTTGGGTGTATAGATTTATATCAAGACAAAATCTTAAGCAATAAAATGTGATTTAACCTCACGCCTAGATAGACTATGCATCTAGATATTAATTAGTTTGCTGTTTAAGTATGTCAAAGACTCATGTCTGAAAAAGTACATACAAAAACAACATCTAAATGGTTCCAGCATGTCAAAACATAAATAACTCAAGTGACTTCATTGCCCTAAAGTCCAGAGAAGGCCATGGACAGTGTCAGTGCAGTAACAGGCACATAAAGACTTATTTCATGGTAATTTTGTTTTTGTTTAATTAAATGCTGATCTGGCTATTACGAAATCTGGGTTTATAGCCAGACAATTAAATGTCTGGCTACTAAGAATTTTTGGCTAGCGCTAGCCTAGAATGCACAAAAAATCAAGTCACATGGCCTTTTCCTTCTATAGCAGGGGCCGTTAACAGACATCTTCCCCTCCGGAAAATTATTTAAAATCATGCTGTTTTCCCCTAAAATTCAATTTATAGTTGTTTCTGGTAATACCTCAGTATCTCTAATATCACAGTATTTACAAATCTCGTAAACGAGGCTTAATGACCCCACTAAGTGAAACTTTGAAGGACAGATGAAGTAATCTTCGTTCAACAACAGCTTAAAATGATAAGTAACAACTTAATTTCATCTAATCGGATAATCCATTGAAAACTTACATGGAAGTAGAAATTCACTATCATCAAAATCATGATCCTTACTGCATAAATAAATCGAAAGTTGCAAAGAATTATTGTGAATTTTTTTCGACTAGTATTAAAGTGAATCAGAATATGTTCTATAGAAGTTCGTCCAGTAAACTCTTTTTATCAGAACTTTGTAAGTTTTTGCTCGTTATAATTATAACGATGTAATATTTCAAATGATTTAATAGAAAATTATACGAAACTGACTAACGCGTCATTACATGCGGCGTACGAAATCGCATAAAAGATACTCAGTTCACGTTTTTACTTTACATGATGAATCAAATGGCATAAACATATCGCAATATCTCGGTCATAGCATATACATACAATGCCGAGCCATTCAAAATGAATATGGATTTCGTATGCAAATTGATTTCGGTTTCACTCGTTGATAAATAATGCAAGTTTGATTCACAGAGTGACTTAAGGGGGACAAAAATTCAACATATTGGGAATTTAGCATTGTTTTTGGGGAAATTCTTTTACGAAATTGGGAAAAAAGACGCTTTTTGCGATTGGGAAGTCACCGAATATTTGCCTATGTTATAGAATGAAAAAAGGCCCTGCCAGAGCTGAGCACATAGTGCTTGGAAAGCTATTAGTATCAATTGATGTCCGGCATCTACAATTAGGGCTGTGGATCGTTGGGTAAGTGGCGATCCGGTTCAATCCACGATTCAACACTTACGATCCACAAATCGAATCACGAATCTTTTGTTATCAAGCAACCCATCTAAAACTTCAAAACTGCAGTCCTGATATTGTTCTATGGCGTAAATTTATACATACTCTCTTCCAGTTAATTGATTTATCAGCATCATTATTTAAAGAACCAATTGGACATATTGGCAAACAAAGTAGTCCATGATGTGACAATATTTATTTAGAGAAAAGGGATTTTTAAGAGCAAAGAATACACTTTTAATTTGTTAAAAGCAAGATCGCGAACCACGAATCTTAGTAATGACGATTATTCATACTCGATATTTCAATTTGATTCGTGAATACCCCAGTACTCGGATACTCGCCACAGCCCTATCTACAATTTGGGTTGTTAACGCTCCAGGGGTCACAGTTTTTAGCTCACCAGAGCACGAATGTGCTCAGGGTGAGCTTTTGTGATCGCCCTGCGTCCATCGTGCGTCGTTTGTCGTGAAGCGGCGTCAACTTTTACTTAAAACAACATCTCCTCCTACACCGCTATTCCGATTGCAACCAAACTTTGCTGAAATGATCCTTGGGTGGTCCCCTTTCAAAATTGTTCAAAAAATTAAATTTCATTAAAAACTCTGGTTTCTATGGCAACAAATAGAAAAAACTTAAAAAATCTTCTTGTCCGAAACCACTGGGTCTAGAGCTGAGATATTTGGTATGTAGCATTGTCTAATGGAACTCTACAAAGTTTGTTCAAATTATTCCCCTGGGGTCAAAATTGGCTCCGCCCCGGGGGTAACTTGATTTTACATAGACTTATAAAGGAAATTTAAAAAATCTTCTTGTCAAAAACTACAATGCCTAGAGCTTTGCTATTTGGTGTGTAGCATAGTCTAGTGGACTTCTACCAAGTTTGTTCAAATTATTGCCCTAGGGTCAAAATTGGCCCCGCCCCAGGGGTCACTTGATTTATAAAGACTTATATAGGAAAATTTAAAAAATCTTCTTCTCCGAAACCACAAGGCCTAGAGCTAAGATATTTGGTATGTAGCATTGTCTAGTGGACCTCTACCAAGTTTGTTCAAATTTTTGCCCTAGGGTCAAAATTGGCCCCGCCCCGGGGGTCACTTGATTTATATAGACTTATATAGGAAAATTTAAAAAATCTTCTTCTCCGAAACCACAAGGCCTAGAGCTAAGATATTTTGTATGTAGCATTATCTAGTGGACCTCTACCAAATTTGTTCAAATTATTGCCCTAGGGTCAAAATTGGCTCTGCCCAGGGGTTAATTCTATTTTATATGGGAAAATTTAAAAAATCTTCTTCTCCGAAACCACAAGGCCTAGAGCTAAGATATTTGGCATGTAGCATTGTCTAGTGGACCTATACCAAGTTTGTTCAAATTTTTGCCCTAGGGTCAAAATTGGCCCCGCCCCGGGGGTCACTTGATTTATATAGACTTATATAGGAAAATTTAAAAAATCTTCTTCTCCGAAACCACAAGGCCTAGAGCTAAGATATTTGGTATGTAGCATTATCTAGTGGACCTCTACCAAGTCTGTTCAAATTATTGCCCTATGGTCAAAATTGGCCCCGCCCCGGGGTCACTTGATTTATATAGACTTATATAGGAAAATTTAAAAAATCTTCTTCTCCGAAACCGCAAGGCCTAGAGCTTAGATATTTTGTATGTGGCATTGTCTAGTGGCCCTCTACCAAGTTTGTTCAAATTATGGCCCCCGGGTCAAAATTAGCACTGCCATGGGGTTTATTCTATTTTATATAGGAAAATTTTAAAAAATCTTCTCCAAAACCACAAGGCCTAGAGCTAAGATATTTGATATCTAGCTTTGTCTAATGGACCTCTTTTAAATCTGTTCATATAATGGCCATGGGATAAAAAACGGCCCAGATCGGTCACTTGATCTTACTTAGACTTGTATAGAAAACTTCAACAATGTTAGTCTCCAAATGACCTTTTCTCCTGGTGAGCATTTATAGGGCCATCATGGCCCTCTCGTTATTGGGATGTTCTTCATCAAGCTTGTCATCTCAATGATATGTTGGACAAGTTCGAAAATGGGTCATCTAGGGTAAAAAATAAGGTCACAGGGTCAAATCCACGGAAAATCTTGTAAACACTCAGAGGTCGCAGTTATGATTGGATCTTCATCAAAACTTGTCAGAATGTTTGACTTAATGATATCTTGGACAAGTTTGAACATGGGTCATCTAGGGTCAAATATAAGGTCACTGGGTCAAATCCCTTGAAAACCTTGTTAACACTCTAATGGCCACAGTTTGATTGTATCTTCACCTAACTTTGTCAGAATGTTTGTCTTAATGATATATATAACATGGGTCATCAATGGTCAAACTTTGGGTCACTGTGTCAAATCACAGGAAAACAAATTCAATGTTATCACTCTAAAGGTCACAGTTTTGATTGGATCTTCATCAAATCCTTTCAGAATGTATGTCTTTATGATATCTCAGCAAAAATAAAGATTAGGTCACCAGGTCAAATAATTGGTAAACCTTAATTATATTAATAAAACTAATTAACACAATCATGAATATATTCCCGCGGTATGGTCCGATTTTGGTATTAGACGAAAACAAACATGGCAGATACGTTTATGATCACCAGCAGAATTGTCAGTGAGATGCACAACCTGGCACACACTGACTCAATGAAAATGCGCAATCTGTAAAAAATATGCATGAATGGCACAGCCCAGATGCAACACCGTATCACATAAACTTCATTGCATTGATTTATTTTACATTCTTAACTTAGTTTCATAATTCAACAAAATAAAATACCATGCAAAATGTTATTTCAAATGAGAATTCAAAAACGAGTTGTGCTAGAGTGTATGCATTACCCCAAACTAATGAACATGTATGCAGGATAGAATTAGAGCGCGTTTGATGGTTACTACCGATATGAGGCTATCCAGTCAGAATCCCGAAAATATGAAGATATAACGGCATATAATAACTTAAGCCTATGAATGAAAATGGCAGTAATACTGTATGTTAAAAACATTTTTGAAAATGTTAGACATTTGGTTTTTTAGCTCACCAGAGCACGAATGTGCTCAGGGTGAGCTTTTGTGATCCTTGATTCCTGCGTCCATCGTGCGTCATTCGTCATGAAGTGGCGTCAAGTTTTACTTAAAACAACATCTCCTCCTACACCACTATGCCGATTGCAACCAAACTTTGCTAATGATCCTTGGGTGGTCCCCTTTCAAAGTTGTTCAAAAAATTAAATTTCATTAAAAACTCTGGTTGCTATGGCAGCAAATAGAAAAAACTTAAAAAATCTTCTTGTCCGAAACCACTGGGCCTAGAGCTGAGATATTTGGTATGTAGCATTGTCTAATGGAACTCTACAAAGTTTGTTCAAATTATTCCCCTGGGGTCAAAATTGGCTCCGCCCCGGGGGTAACTTGATTTTACAAAGACTTATATAGGAAATTTAAAAAATCTTCTTGTCAAAAACTACAATGCCTAGAGCTCTGATATTTGGTGTGTAGCATAGTCTAGTGGACCTCTACCAAGTTTGTTCAAATTATTGCCCTGGGGTCAAAATTGGCCCTGCCCTGGGGTTTATTCTATTTTATATAGGAAAATTTGAAAAATATTTTCCTCCGTAACCACAAGGCCTAGAGCTAAGATATTTGGCATCTAGCATTGTCTACTGGACCTCTACCAAGTTTGTTCAAATTATTGCCCTGGGGTCAAAATTGGCCCCGTCCCGGGGTCACTTGATTTATATAGACTTATATAGGAAAATTTAAAAAATCTTCTTCCCCGAAACTACAGGGCCTAGAGATAAGATATTTTGTATGTGGCATTGTCTAGTAGACCTCTACCAAGTTTGTTCAAATTATGGCCCCGGGTCAAAATTGGCCCTGCCCTGGGGTTTATTCTATTTTATATAGGAAAATTTAAAAAATCTTCTCCAAAATCACAAGGCCTAGAGCTAATATATTTGGTATGTAGCATTGTCTAGTGGACCTCTACCAACTTTGTTCAAATTATTGCCCTAGGGTCAAAATTGGCCCCGCCCCGGGGGTCACTTGATTAATATAGATTTATATAGGAAAATTTAAAAAATCTTCTTCTCCGAAACTGCAGGGCCTAAAGCTTAGATATTTTGTATGTGGCATTGTCTAGAAGACCTCTACCAAGTTTGTTCAAATTATGGCCCCGGGGTCAAAATTGGCCCTGCCCTGGTGTTTATTCTATTTTATATAGGATTATTTTAAAAAATCTTCTTCTCCGAAATTACAAGGCCTAGTGCTAAGATATTTGGTATGTAGCATTGTCTAGTGGACCTCTACCAAGTTTGTTCAAATTATTGCCCTAGGGTCAAAATTGGCCCCACCCCAGGGGTCACTTGGTTTATATAGATTTATATAGGAAAATTTTAAAAATCTTCTCCGAAACCACAAGGCCTAGCTTCAACAATGTTCATCTCCAAATAACCTTTTCTCCTGGTGAGCATTTATAGGGCCATCATGGCCCTCTTGTTTCTGTAAGGAAAGCATTGCATGTCATTCAAAATAGACCCTAGGAGTTCACCTGATATTTTAGTCCTAGTTTGTGTTTTTGCTTTTATTAAAGCCACTGCCCACACAGGCCTTTTTCTACCTATCTCGGTAATTTTCACAATTTCATAAATAAATTCCCAATCATTCAGTCATGGCGAAACCGTCGGACCATCGGACATGGCCGACGAGTGTCCATTTTGGGCCGACGAAACTCTTCTGTTCGTCGGTCCAAAAAGTCCGACGATGTTTCTGCAGAAATCGCCGAACATTGTGTTTATTTTCGTGTGTCTTAAGAGATTATCACGCATATTTTTATCTTACGCGCACTATACCGCTGTCAATATAAACATGAACACGCCGATGACGGATAAATGAAAATGTGTACGTGCGTGTTGTTTAGAATCGACATTTCTCGATCTTGGTACTTTCATTTTACAAATCGATGTGTAGAGATGAAGTCAAAACATCGCCGAATATAACTTATTAGCATAATCATGAATAAACGCCCGCTGTACGGTTCGATTCAGGTATTTGATGGTCATTCGGAGACGTATCTTAGTTATAACGGAAAAAAACGTAGAAATAAAACAAAAATATTTCGTGCTGTAGTGTGCATGTCTAGTTTTGAATTGGTTACATGTAATGAATGAAATAAAATTTAAAACATAAGATATGTTACTCTTGAAGATGATTTCCTTTTTGTGCTTTTGTTTATAGAGTGTGTGTGTATCTTGGTACATATGTATTGACTTAGCAAGAAAAATTATGTTCATTGATACATGGTATTTATTAATCAGAATAGTTAAAATAAATTATATGAAAATAGTAACACATAGAAATGATCACAATGAAGGCAAATGGACACACTTAAAATTGATGATGACATAAAAGAAATTCAACCCTTTCAGTGTTTCCGCGAGAGTGCGTTTCTTGCGTTTTTGACGCATTTTATTAACATATGACGCAACTAAAAGCCAACCATGCGTCTGCCGTGACGCAACTAAATTCTTATTGTGAGAATTATGTTTCAGAGAGAAAAAACGGTAAATAAATGTCCAAATTCATGCATATCGACGGATTTACAAACCGTCGAAATGCGAAATGTTTACGAATTTATCACTTCCGTTTTAATAGTTGTGTTTAAAGTTCGGATTCCGTACTAGTCCGTACGCTTGGCTAAGTATAAAATTTCGATACGCCGCACTTTAAAATTAAGTCTTAGTAACGTGGACGCACGCAGGAAAAATGTCTGCAGTTGCGTACGAATAAAAACGAAACAGGTAAGTACCAGGGCTCGAATTTAACACTAGGAAAATGCAAGTGAAAACAGTAGACTTTGCTAGTTCATTTTATGACCACTTGCAATTTTTTGCGATTGGAACTGAAAGTGTCATAACTAGCACTTGCTCTAACATTTTTTTATGCATGTCACTTGGTCCACCTGTGGCAGAATATGACTGTATTTAGTGTATACAGTGCAGCTAGTACATGAAAAAAACAAAAACAAAGGAGACTGCATTCTTCCAAGCCTGTCAAAACGCCACAGTGTGGAACAAGTAGCGATTTTAATGAAGATGTTTAGGCTGAACATTCATGTCTAAAACTTCATTCCTAAATGTGTTAGGTATTGGTAATTTGGTTGATAGAAAACAAGACTAATAAATAAATAGTCTCAACCTTTATTATCTTTATGCCTTTGTTTTATAACATTACGTATGACCCCATCAAAATGATGATGACCCCCTGATTTTGGACCAGGGGGTCACAGATGACCCCCAAAAAATCCTGGCTCGCAGAAACACTGCCCTTTCCAATGTGCTAACTTTTTTCAAATTATCAGATGGACAAAAAATATTTTAGTAATATATTTTAAGAGATTGTAAATATATTTATTTATGATGTGTAGACCATGATTATACACATGTAAAATAAAAAACACTTGGTCAGTGTGAGCCCTGAATGTAACACCTGTAAGGCAATAAAGTGTCTTTAAAGGATATTGTTTAAAAAAAACATCCCCTTTTCTCTAGATTTTTTACTCTTGATTTTTTTCGGTCTAATGGATTCTCATTCGGTGTGACAGATCCTGTAAGCCCATCAGACCGAATGTCCTACTGAGTCCAAAATCCTTTCGCCATGACTGCCAATCCAAAGCATAAATAATCTTGGGACTACGTTCGCCTGTGCAATATGGCTTGAAGAATAACAAAGAACTAGTCTACATGCAATTACTAATTTAGTTAATTATGCCCCCCTTCGAAGAAGAGGGGGTATATTGTTTTGCTAGCCTGTCGGTCTGTCTGTGTGTCGGTAGACCAGTTAGTTTCCGATCGATAACTTGTCAATGGATTGACCGATGGGCCTAATACTTCACAAGTACATTCGCCTTGGACAGTAGATGACCCCTATTGAAATTGGGGTCACTAGGTCAAAGGTCAAGGTCACTGTGACATTGAGTGTGAAAACTGTTTCCGATCGATAACTCGTCAACGGATTGACCGATTGGCCTGATACTTGGCTGGTGCATTGGCCATGGAGAGTCGATGACCCCTATTGAAACTGGGGTCACTAGGTCAAAGGTCAAGGTCACTGTGACATAGAGTGAAAACCGTTTCCGATCGATAACTCGTCAACGGATTGACCGATTGGCCTGATACTTGGCTGTTGCATTGGCCTTGGACAGTAGATGACCCCTATTGAAACTGAGGTCACTAGGTCAAAGTCACTGTGACATTGAGTGTGAAAACCGTTTCCGATCAATAACTCGTCAACAGATTGACCGATGGGCCTGATACTTTGCAGGTGCATTGGCCTTGGACAGTAGATGACCCCTATTGAAACTGGGGTCACAAGGTCAAAGGTCAAGGTCACTGACATGAGTGTGAAAATCGTTTCCGATCGATAACTCGTCAACAGATTGATTGTCAAATGGTCCTGATACTTTGCAGGTGCATTGGCCTTGGACAGTAGATGACCCCTTTTGAAATTGGGGTCACTAGGTCAAAGATCATGGTCACTGTGTCATGGAGTTTGAAAATCGTTTGAGCGATAACTCTGTGTCAAGGCCCTGTTTGGGGGGCATATGTCTCCGACCGCGGAGCTCTTGTTTTATTAGTACTTGACATAAAATTCAAATAAATCAACATATCAATACATCCATTGTTTTAGACGTATATCTTTAACTAACAATATCCCTTTTTGTCTAGAACATTTGTTCCCAATTTGGCAAATTTCGCGACTCATTCCTTATTTTCTAAGGTTAATTTCCCAAAATAGGCAGAAAAAGGCCTGCCACATCATAAACATTCTTCAACATATTCATTGATTAATGAAATAAATAAATTCTACATACATTTAATTTCAGGTATTACATTTACAATGGGTGTTGATATAACTACATATCGATGCAGAGTAGGGATGTTTGTTCCGCATCATGGATCAGGTGTATTGATGAAGCCATTGCAAGTTGATTTCAGTATGTTGGTGATATGTATGTTGATGATAGGATCTGTGAGTTTTATCAGGATACTACTTGTGATGGCAGGAATAGAACAGAACCCTGGCCCAACAGGTTGGTTAAATGATCATACGTTTTAAATACTAGTATCACATTTCTATCCAGTCGAGTGCTAACATGTTTCAGCTCTTTCAATAAATCATGCATGTGATAAGATTTAATACCAGAATGATACAATTACAGTCTAACCTTTGAACAAGGCTCACTATATGGAAAGAAGCAAATATGACTTTTATTATGAGATATGTTGACCTCTACTTAATGGTTCATTACAAATTTACAATTTAGTCTTTTATACGATTAAATGTCAGTTAAAAAGTGTACGTTACTCACTGGTGATCATTATTTACTAGTAGCACTAACTTATTGGTTCAGTTAGTCTTTCATGTGAATAAATGTGAGTTGAAATAATTTGTCTTTTTTTATGCCCCCGCCATGAAATGGTGGATGGCATATAGTGTTTACCATGTCTGTTGGTGTGTGTGTGTTCGTATGTGTGTTTGTTTGTTGTTTGTGTGTTACGGATTTTCGAGTCCAGCTCATAACTTTGTCATGCATGAAGACTTTTGAAATAATTTGGCACAAATGTTCAGCATAACAATATGATGTGTATTTCGCAAAACCTGTGTCGCTTGCTCAAAGGTCAAGGTCAGAGTCGACACTTAAGCATCGTGTGAACATGTTTGTGTCCGGCTTATAACTCTGTCATGCGTGATTGGATTTTGAAATAAATTGGCACAAATGTTCATCAGATCAAGACGATGTGTCATGCGCATCAACTGCGTCACTTGCTCAAAGGTCAAGGTCTCAGTGGACGTTCAATGTTTGTGCACATTATTATGGATATAGTGAAAGTGTATGTTCATGTCCGGCTCATAACTTTGTCATGCATTATTGGATTTTGAAATAAATTGACACAAATGTTCATCATATTAAGACGACGTGTCATGTGCAAAAACTGAGTCACTTACTCAAAGGTCAAGGTCACAGTGGACACTTATATATTTACGTTCATTCCTTATATTGAAATAGTGAAAGTACATGTAGTTGTGTGTTTACGACCCGTAGGTGATCTTTACCTCCCACTATGGGCAACATTCCCAAGCAACCTGCTCTATGTTGTATTCACATATTTGACACACAACACTCATTTCTGTGTCCAGTGTGAAATGGCGGGGGCATCCGTGTCCTACGGACACATTTTTAGTATGATTTAATGATATGCATTTAAGACATTGAGTGACTTGTTTTATCATTTTCAGATCAGCACTTTACATTCCGGTACCAATACCTTCTAATAGATATTGGTACAAAGGTTCTGAGAGCTTTGTTTGATACTATTGTGGGGACGGATATAATGAAGTACTTAAATGCAAACAACAAAAAGCAGTACAAACAACTCTTGTATTTAGTCAATCAAACAAAAATGCTTACCAATGATCAGAAGCAACTTCTTCCCCCAACTGACACGAAACCAAACTCTGCTAACTTCGATATTACCCTATTGACTTGTCTGCTGAGGAATATTTGTGGACTTAGTAAGTTCAATGACACTGTGTGGACTAGTCCTGCTCCTGGAGATTTATCATTAGAGGCAGACATCACGAGGTTAAGGGGATGCAGAAATGATGTATGTGCAAGTATTGGTTTGTACACTCTTATGAAAAATGTTGAATCTGTAAGTAAACAGCCTCATGTCCTGCAGAAAACAGTGATAGGTGGTTTGTACAGACTGAACGATTCTGAATTCAATTATACTGAAGATCTTCTAGCTACTTCCTGTCCTGTACAGAACTATTCACTAAAAGAATAATTACTTTACATTGAAGTCATTGATGTTAACAGTTTAATACATTTTTACAAATTTCTTATTTTTGTTAATTGGCAAACAAGACCCAATAGTTGTGCATAATCATGTTGTATTTACTTCAAGTAATATTATTTTGACACTTAGAAATACCAAAGATACAGGTTTGTATACTTGTACTGGTTATGATTAATTTAACAATTTATTTATTTTTCAGTTGGCACACATGGCAACAGTATTGGTAGATGAAACCACCTTGAACGATAAATGGCAAAAATTAACTTCGGTAGATACTTTTTTAGTGTATTATTTTACTCATTAGTACAATTATAAATGTTCTTGGCACATAAAGTAAAGTTTACCTTGTACAAATGTGTTTAGAGTTAAAATGCTATACCCCATCCACCATTTCTATTGTTTGTCATTTTAAGACTTTGAACACATTTCATATGCAATAGTCTTTAGATTATTAGTATTTAATCCCTATTGCTTTTTATGTTAGTAATGTTAGCAGCATGCAGTCTTCGAAATCAGCATTTTGAAATTACTGGCCATTCGGGCCAGTATTTGTAGCAGCTCATTAACAACTATGAATTTTATATAGCTAATGCAATCATTTGGGTCTTTTATTTATGTGGGGCAGTTTGTCAACATTATGCCTATTGAACACAAGAAACACTCAAGAATAAATAGAAATAAAAAATATGTAGACTTTGTAATTCTGGTTTAATAGAGAACAAGTATCATTTTTAGCTCACCTGATTCATCAGGTGAGCTTTTAGGATCGGTGAATGTCCGGCGTCCGGCCACAATTAGTTTGTTTACACTGTAGCAACCGCAACTCTTTACGAATCTTGATTAAATTTGCTCACAATGTATATGACCACAATTTCTCGGCTAAGTTCGATTATGGGCAAAATCTGATAATAACTTCTAGAGTTATGGGCCCTTGAATTACAAAATTTGCTATATTTGAGATTGTTTACACTCTTTTGTTTACACTCATTTATTCACCAATCCTGATCATATTTTCAGTAAATGTGTATAACCAAAAGATCTTGGACAAGTTCGATTATGGGCAATATCGGACCAGAACTTCAAGAGTAATGGGCCCTTGACTTAGAAAATTTACTATATTTGAGTTTGTTTACACTCTAGCGCATTCATTTATTCACCAATCCTAATAATATTTTCAGTAAATGTGTATAACCAAGTGATCTTGGACAAGTTCGATTATGGGTGGAATCGGACCAGAACTTCAAGAGTAATGGGCCCTTGACTTAGAAAATTTACTATATTTGAGTTTGTTTACACTCTAGCACCTACATTTATTCACCGATCCTAATAATATTTTCAGTAAATGTGTATAACCAAGTGATCTTGGACAAGTTCGATTATGGGCGGAATCGGACCACATCTTCAAGAGTTATGGGCCCTTGACTTAGCAAATTTGCTATATTTTAGCTTGTTTACACTCTAGCGGCTTTATTTATTCACCGCTCCTAATCATATTTACAATTAATGTGTATGACCTTATGGTTTTGGACATGTTAAGTTATGGGTGGAATCGGACCACAACTTCAAGAGTTATGGACCCTTGGATTAGAAAATTTGCTACATTTTTGCTTGTTTAACAGTATTATACCTTCATTGTTGGTTTTGATCTCGAAATCTACGTAAAAATGAGTTTTACGAGATGGAAACTATATTACCTGGTCATTGATTATTGGCCTTGGTTCTCAGGTGAGCGATAAAGGGCCAATGTGGCCCTCTTGTTTGTTAATCTGTTCTAAATTTCAAAAATTAAACACCAAAAGGTAGTAATATACAAGGCCAATTTTACAAAAAATTACCAATTTTATATCATATTTTTTTGTAAAAAAGAAGTCCAACTTCAATAAAAACTTAAATTGTTTATTTAATTTATCTGATGTATCAACGTTTCGGCCATATTGTCCTTCATCAGGATTAATAATTAGTAATATAAACAGGAAATGGCGTCATCCACGCATGCGACGTCAATAACAACGTCAAATTATGACATACAATTTTGCGCAATATTTTTTACACAGGATACTAAAAGATACAATAATACTGGTAAGATGCAAATAAAATAGCAAGATATGATAAAAATAAATTTCATGTCAGGCACACCGAAAAATATTTTTAACAATTTGTGTAAATTTATATACTTTGTTAGTATGAGTTTGCACTCTTCAAACAGATGCTTTCTATCAATCTAATATTTGTTTTTGCTATAAAACATGTTTTCATACAATAAAATATTTTCATTTGTAGTAAGTGACTCTCAGACAAATGCTGGCCTTTATTGACAGGTGGCCTTAATTCGGTTGCCTGTTTGTTCTAAATAATCAATGACGTTTTTAAAATAATGGCTTTTGTTCACACATGATGGCCTTTAATTGGAGGTGGCTGCTAACACGGATTTGACTGTATATTTATCGCATACTTGCATATATATCTAACTTCTTTTCTCATGTTTTGTTATGTGTTAATTATAGATTCTAACTCAGCTCAATAAAAAAGCTGGTATTACTCAACTACAAAATATTATTGATGATGCTGAACGTATGGATGTGGATGATGACTTGAGGAATAAGCTCAATGAGACATTGAAAGCATGGGAAGAAATGGATAAAATAGTTGACCATGGAATTGGAGAACTAATTAGTAAAGTGTCTGATCTAACAGGTGAAGTCAGTAGTCTTAAGAGACAAGTAGAAGACGGAGCAAAACAAAAATCCAAACGCCAGTGTGTTGATGAGCTTAAAGGTATTGATTCATAACAGGAATAAATTACTTACTGGCTGTTTTTAAGTACAATTAACTCACTTGATCAAGACCACTTCATTATATTTTTACTTTGGGATTTAACAGAGCACATGTAGCTTTAATGGTGAATGAAAACCTTTGGGAGAACAATCGATTTTCGGTAAGCTAGCTTGACAGCCTGGTCCAAGATGTGATTCGAACTCCTAGTGATGATGGACTAGTCATTACTAGTCAGAGACCACAGTCTTTGAATTATTTTTATGTGACAGGTTGCCCGACTACATACTTTATGAAGGAAACTCTCTAAAACTAGGTTGTCCCCCAAAAGACATAAAGAAGGAAAAAATCCTTTCTGGCAGTGGGTAACCCACTAATTCGAAGACTGAGACCATAACCACTTGTCCGTGGAACCGATAGTTGTATAATAACACCCTCGTTCTGTTTAAAAGAAATGCTAGGAAAAATTCTTCTTAACTACTGTTGGTCTAATGTTGTAATAATTTCACATAAATGTTCTAATGACAATAATCTGTCACGAATGATGAAGTCATCATGATCCATAAAAAATAAACAAAACAGAAATGGGAGTCTATGTAATTAGTTGATATTGTCCTTTTTAGCTCACCTGATTCATCAGGTGAGCTTTTAGGATCGGTGAATGTCCGGCGTCCGGCCACAATTAGTTTGTTTACACTCTAGCAACCACAGTTCTTGACGAATCTTGATTAAACTTGCTCACAATGTATATGGCCACAATGTCTCAGCTAAGTTCGATTATGGGCAAAATCTGATTATAACTTCTAGAGTTATGGGCCCTTGAATTACAAAAATTCGCTATAATTAGCTTGTTTACACTCTAGCGCCTTCATTTATTCACCAATCCTGATCATATTTTCAGTAAATGTGTATAACCAAAAGATCTTGGACTAGTTCGATTATGGGCAATATTGGACCAGAACTTCAAAAGTTATGGGCCCATGACTTAGCAAATTTGCTATATTTTAGCTTGTTTACACTCTAGCGCCTTCATTTATTCACCGATCCTAATCATATTTACAATGAATGTGTATGACCTTATGGTTTTGGACAAGTTAAGTTATGGGTGGAATCTTGTTCTACTTGATATATTAAAAAGAAACCAGTGTCAATGCACTGTGTGTGTGCGTTATTGTGATTTTTAATTTTATTGTATTGTTTTTAGCTGACCTGAACTGATGGCTCGGGTGAACTTTTAGGATCGATGAATGTCCGGCGTCGGTCGTCCTTCCACAATTAGTTTGTTTACACTTTAGCAGCCTAAGCTCTTTACCAATCTTTATCGAACTTGGTCACAATGTATATGGCCACCATAACTCGGAGGAGTTTGATTAAGGGCAAAATCGGATAAGTATTTATAGAGAATTGTGCCCTTGACTTAGAAAAGTTGCTATATTTGATCTTGTTAACACTCTAGCGCCTTCATTTCTTCAGTAATCCAAATTATATTTACAGTGTATGTGTATGACCTATAAGTCTTATACAAGTTCGATTATTGGTCAAACCAGGCAAGGACTTCAAGAGTTATGGGCCCTTGACATAGGAAATTGGCTGTATTTTAGCTTGTTTACACTCTAGCACCTCCATTTCCTCACTTAATTGTAATCATACTTACCAATATTGTACATTAACCAGCATCCAGTATTCATGAAAATAAAATAAAAGTTTATTTTTATCAAAATCTATATAGAAATGGATCATACGAGATGAAAAACTATAAAAACTTGAAATGGACTAAAATAAGCCAAAAATCAAATTCAAGGGCAGATAACTAAAAAACAAGCACATCGACCCACATTTTTCGCTTAAAATGGTTCTATTATCATATGCTATTATCATGCAAAGTTTAAAAAATCTGTCTATACGTTTCGTTCTGTCAGATATGTCCATAAGCTGCTATAATGCTGCTGTGGTCCAGACTTATACTGGATATTGTATCTCAACTTTGTTTTTTCTCATTTCAGACATCCAGCAAGATATCATAGGATACTACAAATATAATTTTAAGGCCTTGCCAGTGTCACCATTGTTTGAAAATAGGGATGCAGATTTCTTACAAATATATCAATTTCCTACAATGCATAGTGTAGAGCCAAAGAAGAAGAATCATTCAAGATCCGGTGTAGACCAAACGAAGGACACTGAACCAATTGAATGTTATGGTAATATATTTTGCAAGAAGAATCAGTCATTCAAACAAATCTACATTACTGGTGACGCTGGTGTTGGCAAAACGTCTTTTTGTAAACATTTATGTTTGTTGTGGTGCATGTCAAAGTGTGGTGATGAGTTAGGCAGCGAATATAATGAGTTACAGAAAGATGTTAACTTTATTTCCAAGTTTGAATATGTGTTTTATATAAATCTACGTGATACCTGCCATACCCATGTGTTAGATATGATAATTGAACGACTGTATGACTCCTCCAAAGAAAAGTATGAACCCAAACAAATCAAATCTATTTTAAGAGATAAACAAAGCTTAGTTCTTTTAGACGGTATGGATGAATGGTTACCAAAGGAAGATGGAAGAAAGAACAAAAAAGTACCTGAGAAGATCCATTCTGAGAAGTGTGTGTACATAACTACATGTCGACCGTACAGAATTGAGAGTGTAAGATTGTCCCATCAAAGAGACATTGATCATCAAATTCAGATGACTGGTATCTCAGGAGCTTCTTCCGAACGTTATATTGAAAATGTTATAAATTGCATGAATAAACTGAATTCCAGTGATAAGAAATCATCTGATTTCGCAGATGAAATAAAAAAATGTGATCTGAAAGACCAGCTTTGTATTCCATTGATTGCATCACACCTGGTGGTATTATGGTTTGGAAAGACACTGACAGATATGCCCAGGGCAGTTATTTATTCCAACATACTGGAGATGTTGTTTAAAAGAGCTAAACAGAGAGAAGTCGAGTTTCCTCTGTCTTTAGAATCTACATTACAACTGCCTGAGAATCTGTCAGGATTGGAATATTTAAACAATTATGTTGCTTTCCTTTACAAAGTTTGTTACCTTTCATTTTGCTCAATGTTCAAACAAGATGATAATGTTATGAGTCTTGTATTCACCAGGGAACAGTTAGAATCTGAACCATATTGTTTTCTTATTAAAGAAACTGACTTTTTGTGTAAAATAGGGATACTATCTAGAAATGAAGAGTTTGGTATTTATTCAGAAGAAAAACTGAAAATAAGTTTTATTCATCAAAGCTACCTTGAATTTTTTGCTGCATTATTTATAACATCATTTGACCCAAGTAATTCATTCAATGGTGTTACTAAAAGATGGAAATGTTTAGATGATGTTTTACCTTGTGAAAATCTCTTACTATTACTTGCTGGATTTTCTTATGATGGAATAAAACAATTGTTTGACAATATTTACTTACAACTATCTGATGATTTAACTTTGATCAGGAGAAATGCTATATTTCACTATAAAAATTATTCTTACATAACACAACTCATGTCATTACAAAATATTGTTGTCAATTGTTTCAATGAATTCAGTAGATCTAAAACAATAGTATTAAAAATGGAAGATTTCATATTTGATGATGATTATAATGTTGATATTTTGAAACAACTTTTATTGTCGAATAAAAAATGTGTAAAATCAATACGTTCAGTTCAAGGTAAATATTACCCAGAGTTTGATCAAATCCATTGTCTGCAATATTTAAATATTGAGAGAGTGTTATCTGCTGATATTGTAAAGTTCACTCAGTTCATGTTACAGAATAAATCAACACTGCACACTGTTTGTATTCAAGGTGTTTATGATAAACCATTGATACCAGAATTACCTGTGAGAAGTCTCCATCATCTGACATCATTGTCTCTGTCTGATGTTAAAATGCAACATAACAGTTTACATGATCTGGTGAAATTTCTGTCTGACAATGTTCTCATTGAAAATATAAAATTGTCTCATGTGTCTTGTGTTAATCACCAGTATGATGATAGTGACTGTACATTGACTCTAAATCTTCCACAACATACAAAACTTACTTCATTATATCTGTACTATGTTAATATTTTATGTAACAATGTAAACAATTCTAGTTTAAAGTCCGTCACATTGTGGCCATTATATGAGAGGATTATTAGACTTTGTTATAATGATTTATTTAAATGTTTTAAAGATTCACAACTTGAATATCTTTATATCAATGATTCCCCTGATTACATGTCAGATAACAAAACAATGAAAACATTGACGTCTACAGTGAAATCTCTTCCATGCATCAAGTTACTAAGACTGGATAACATGAAGTTACCTGATGATGTTTTATTACAACTACATCCTCAGGTAACACAAGTGAAGATAATGCTGGTGTGGGTCACAATGAGTCGTCAATGGTTTCATTCTTTTGTGGAAAGTTTTGTGAATATTTCTGATATAAAAGTTGTGTTAGTTGGATGTCAGATTACATCAGTTGATGGAGAAACTCACAGTGTACTGTCAATGTGGGAGTCTGTGAAATACATGTCTGAACATCTTGAATCAATATCTACAATAAACATCACAGATAAAGATGATCTAAGGTTATACTTTGAAAGAAGAAGTTGTCAGTAAATGTTTTTGTTGTGTTTTTGTAAACATTTCATGTAAAAAGTTGACTTTATAAGCGACTTTGATGAACGCGTCAACAAAATGTGTGAAATTCACGTGGACAAAAATGGTCATAACCTTTTTATTTCTCAACGGAAACATGTCATGTGACCATGTATTTTCTTAATTAGGTCATTTCCTACAAGATGAGACACATTTTAATGCAAAATTCGAAAAAAAGTTGTTTTTTGCATTTTTGGTGATTTTTTTTCTGAACTTCGTTTTTTTTTCAAAAAAAAATTTTTCAGTTTTTTTTTTCAATTTTTTTTTTTATTTGGACTTTTGAAATATTATTATATATGTACATGTATATCTATGTTTATAACATTATATAGCTTTTTTACGTTATTTAATCTAAAAAAAAAATTTTCTCATGAACTGGAGGGCCTACAGTCTGCTCAGTTGTATTGTCTACAGTGATATTTTTTGATGTAGTCACAAATAATTTATTTTATATAATATAAGTTTATTATATTGATCTTATTCTTGTAAATACTTTAACAATGCATGTATAGTACAATAAACATGTGAACTTTACCGTTTTCTTCGTTTTAACTTGGATATAGAACATTAGTAAACATACAACATGATATTTGTGATGGTACATGAATGTAATTGACAGAATAAGTTGATCACAAAGTTTCACTATAAACGAATCTACCTGAAGAGAACCAGATGTACGAATCTTTCAATGTTGACATGAGATCAAGGTAAATCTTAAGATGAAGGATAACAAAAGAACTTAAGGATTATTATTATCATGATAGCCAAATACACACATGATACCCAACTACACACACATGATACCCAACTACCCACACATGATACCCAACTACACACACATGATACTGTTGTACATACTCAAGAATAAGTAACCAAATGTTTCAATACAGAAACTACGTACAATGAATGCTCATCTGATTAAAGGCTAATATCAACATGTATAGCATTGTGCAAATCCAAGGACGTACATACATACATACTTGTACATAGTTAATGTTCCGACCACATTCGAAATCAAATATTATCGATGTGGATACATTTAACAATCATTTGAATTATTTATAATGGAGAAAAAATATCCGAAAATGAGTGATCGTTATATTGAAATAGGTCATAATTATCATAGAAGTGGTCGCTATAAGGAAGTGTTTGCTGTAGTGAAGTGGTCGCTATAAGGAAGTGTGCTGTAATGAAGTGGTCGCTATAAGGAAGTGTCTGCTGTAATGAAGTGGTCGCTATAAGGAAGTGTCTGCTGTAATGAAGTGGTCGCTATAAGGAAGTAACTGCTGTAATGAAGTGGTCGCTATAAGGAAGTGTCTGTTGTAGTGAAGTGGTCGCTATAAGGAAGTGTCTGCTGTAGTGAAGTGGTCGTTATAAGGAAGTGTCTGCTATAATGAAGTGGTCGCTATAAGGAAGTGTCTGCTATAATGAAGTGGTCGCTATAAGAAAGTGTCAGCTGTATTGAAGTGGTCGTTATAAGGAAATGACGGTTGTACTGAATTTGTCGCTAAGTGGTGTAAAATTGAAACATAAGGTACTGGGTTACGCTGCGTATATTTAATACAAGTGGGACTGAAAACATGACCATCTCCAAATACAGGCTAATGTTTTCAGTCACGTGTTGTTGTTTTTTCAAGGATGGTCTTTTTGTGCATGTCCCCACTTCTCTCAAGAGTTCTGTGCCGATCTTTCTTTATTTTAAAATATCAAATTAAATATGTCTTTGGTAATCGTCGTTTGCCTCATAAACTCCTTTTAGTTTTTAGTTATTAAACCTTAAATTTTACACCTACCACCGACTCTAGGTGTAGTCAGATATTTGTCCATTAGCACTGGTTTGACTGTATCTATTAACAACAAATACACAGTGAATATTTACATTTGTTCCGAATGCATTTGTTTAACTTGGTAAAAGTTCAATACTTATCTGAGATACAAACACACTCTTTAGATCGTGGTCATGACTAATGGAGGATATCCGTACTTGTGACCAGGAAGAGAGCACTTTCATTACAATTTACACCAATCCTTTCCTATCAACTTGAATCTTAATCTACATTAGCAGCTTAACGTGGTATATAGATCTGAAATAAGGAAGATAATGTTGACCAGAATCAACTTAATTCGCACTTATCAAACATCTATTCATATCTTATATTATTGCATGATTTTCGAATTTTCTTCTGTGCAACCATCTCCAAATAAATGCCACCTTGTGAATAAAATGTCATTCTTTTTAAACAGTCATTAACTACTAGTATTTAGAAATGACCTCGGAATAAAGGTTATCAGTCAATGAAGGTCACATTATATCTTTTCTAAGCGTGACATTTGTTCAGTTCTGACTATAACTACTAGTGGATCTTTTGAACGTTTCTTCATTAAATATCAGATTAGGTTTACATTTCTTAGCAAGACACTGGTTATTGTGACTGTACCAATGTTACTAGTTGTTGTGGATATTAAGTAATGTCTACAATGTTTCATATTATTAGTGTGTTAACTAATATTTATACTTATGTGTATAAATTAAAGTGAAACGTAAATTACATTATATACCGATTGAAACTAGATTGAAATAAGTCACTTGACTAAAATTTCCTTTTTTAGCAAGATTTGAATAGATAATATTTGATAAGTGCGACTTAAATTGATTCTGTTGAACATTATCTTCCTTATTTCAGATCTATATACCATTTATATCTATATACGTTAAGATTTCATCTCAGAAATAATTTAGTCGACGTTGTTTTTCTTCCTTGTAATTAAAACCGATTTCCGATTATGGACGAAACATACTCGCTGAAATCTAAACTCATGTAATTAAATACTGTGCACGAGCTATTAATTGTGTGACATTCGTTAGTCTTATAAAATGTTAGATCAATGAAACATGATAGCAAAGACAATTTACATCAGAATATAATCAAAGCTCTGAAGGTTCTGCTGTTGTTCGGAACTACAAAGCAGTCAAACGTTGAATTTCTTTGTAGGGTGATGTATTTGGGCTGGGTTTTGGATTCATGCATGCACGTTGTTTTTCTTCCTTGTAATTAAGACCGATTTTCGATTATAGATGAACTGAACATACTCGCTGAAATCTATACTCACGTAATAAAATACTGTGCACGAGCTATTAAATGTGTGACATGTATGTTTTAACCTGACTAAGAAAGAAGCTTAACTCTACCATCATGATTAATACCCGACATTTGTTATTCTTATAGAATGTTATATCAATGAAACATGATAACAAAGTCAATTTACATCTTGGTTATAGACAACTATTCCCAGTGCACAGTTTTTAAAGTCAATGAGTACATATGTGTGTATTTCTATATAGTATACAAGAAGAAAATATTTTCAAACTTCAAGTATGTGTTTTGTTTGAAAGTGCTAATATTCTTCCTCATAGCACAAAGAATATAAAAATGAAACCTTTTCAATGATATGACACAGAAACTTGTTTAACCGTTCTGTTCCGGGACAAGAAATTCGGCTTTGTTAGAGAGAATATATACAGTGAAACAGCGCCAAGTGACCACATCAACAATTTCAACAATACGACCATCTCAACAATACAACCATCTCAACAATACAACTATCTCAACAATACCACCATCTCAACAATACGACCATCTCAACAATACAACCATCTCAACAATACGAACATCTCAACAATACAACTATCTCAACAATACAACCATCCCAACAATACAACCATCTTAACAATACAACCATCTCAACAATACAACTATCTCAACAATACAACCATCTCAACAATACAACCATCTTAACAATACAACCAACTTAACAATACAACCATCTCAACAATACAACCATCCCAACAATACAAACATCTTAACAATACAACCATCTCAACAATACAACTATCTCAACAATACAACCATCTCAACAATACGACCATCTCAACAATACAACCATCTCAACAATACGAACATCTCAACAATACAACCATCTCAACAATACAACCATCTTAACAATACAACCATCTAAACAATACAACTATCTCAACAATACAACTATCTCAACAATACAACCATCTTAACAATACAACCATCTTAACATTACAACCATCTCAACAATACAACTATCTCAACAATACAACCATCTCAACAATACAACCATCTCAACAATACAACCAACTTAACAATACGACCCTCTAAACAATACCACCCACTAAACAATACAACCACATCAACAATACAACAATCTCAACAATACAACCATACCAACAATACAACCATACCAACAATACAACCATCTCAACAATACAACCATCTAAACAATACAACCATACCAACAATACAACAATCTCAACAATACAACCATACCAACAATACAACCATACCAACAAAACAACCACCTCAACAATACAACCATCTCAACAATACAACAATCTCAACAATACAACCATACCAACAATACAACCATACCAACAATACAACCATCTCAACAGTACGACCATCTCAACAATACAACAATCTCAACAATACGACCATCTCGACAATATAACAATCTCAACAATACAACCATTTAACAATACAACCATCTCAACAATACAACCATCTCAACAATACGACCATCTCAACAATACAACCATCTCAACAATACGACCATCTCAACAATACAACAATCTCAACAATACAACCACACCAACAATACAACCATCTCAACAATACAAAAATCTCAACAATCTCAACAACACAACCATACAAACAATAAAACCATACCAACAATACAACCGTCTCAACAATACAACAATCTCAACAATACAACCATCTCAACAATACAACCACACCAATAATACAACCATCTCAACAATACAACAATCTCAACAATAAAACAATCTTAACAATACAACAATCTCAACAATACAACCATCTCAACAATACAACAATCTCAACAATAAAACCATCTAAACAATACAACCACACCAACAATACAACTATCTCAACAATACAGCAATCTCAACAATACAACCATCTCAACATATATATCTAAGTTTGACTATGTATTTTGTATCAATTTACGAGAAACCCGCCGTGCTCGTGTATTGGATATGATAATTGAACGATTCTTTGGCTCTAATGAAAAGTATGAACACCTCATCAAATCTATTCTAAGAGATAAACAATGCTTGGTTCTCTTGGATGGGATGGATGAATGGTCGCCAGAGATTGTTGAGGGGCAGGAAAATAGAATACCTGAGAGATTTTATTCAGGAAACTGTGTCTACCTCACCACCTGTCGTCCGTATAGAATAGAAAGTGTGAGGTTGTCCCACAAGAAAGAAATTGATCATCAAATTCAAATGACTGGTATTTCTGGCATATCATCTGAACTTTATGTTCAAAAACTTGTCGATTATTTGAATAGGCAAGAATCAAGTGACAGGAAGTCATCTGATTTTGAAAAAGAGGTTAAAAAATGTGGACTAAACAAGCAGTTATGCATCCCAATTATCACATCTCACTTGGTAGTTTTATGGTATGGAAGACCACTGACAGGTATGCCAAGTGCTGTTATCTATGGAAATATCCTGGAAATGCTGTTTAAACGAGCAGAAAAGAGAAAAATTCAGTTCCCACCACCTACAAAAAAGAGAAAAATTCAGTTTCCACCATCTACACATCAGCTTCCTAATTCTCTCACAGGACTAAGACATTTGAACAAATATGTTTCATTTATTTACAAAGTATGTAATCTGTCATTTTGCTCAATGTTCAAACAAGATGAAAATGTTCTGAGCCTTGTATTTACCAGGGACCAGTTAGAATCTGAACCGTATTGTTTTTCTATTGATGAAACAGACTTTTTGTGTAAAATAGGGATACTATCTAAAAATGAAGTGTTTGGTTTTTATCCTGAAGAAAAACTGAAAATTAGTTTTATACATAAATCTTACCTTGAATTTTTTGCTGCATTATTTATATCATCATTTGACTCCAGTAATTCATTCAATGATGTTACTATAAGATGGAAATGTTTAGATCAAGTTTTACCTTGTGAAAATCTCTTACTATTACTTGCTGGATTTTCTTATGATGGAATAAATCAATTGTTTGACAATATTTACTTACAACTATCTGATGATTTAACTTTGATCAGGAGAAATGCTATATTTCACTATGACGATTATTCTTACAAAACACAACTCAAGTCATTACGAAATATTGTTGTAAATTGTTTCAATGAATTCAGTAGATCTAAAGCAGTAGTATTAAAAATGGAAGATTTCATATTTGATGATGATTCTAATGTTGATATTTTGGGACAACTTTTATTGTTAAATAAAGAATGTGTAAAATCAATACATTCAGTTAAAGGTAAATATTACCCAGAGTTTGATCAAATCCATTGTCTGCAATATTTAAATGTTGGTGAAGTGTCATCTGATGATATTGTAAAGTTCACTCAGTTCATGTTACAGAATAAATCAACACTGCACACTGTTTGTATTCATGGTGATTATAAAGATAAACCATTGATACCAGAATTACCTGTGAGAAGTCTCCATCATCTGACATCATTGTATCTGTCTTGTGTTAAATTACAACATAACAGTTTACATGATCTGGTGAAATTTCTGTCTGACAATGTTCTCATTGAAAATATAAACTTGTCTCTTGTGTCTTGTGTTAATCACCAGTATGATGATAGTGACTGTACATTGACTCTAAATCTTCCACAACATACAAAACTCACTTGATTATTTCTGTACCATGTTAATATTTTATGTAACAATGTAAACAATTCTAGTTTAAGGTCCGTCACATTGTGGCCATTATCTGAGAGGATTGTTAGACTTTGTTATAGTGATTTATTTAAATGTTTTAAAGATTCACAACTTGAACATCTTCATATCTATGGTTCCTACATATTAGATAACAAAACAATGAAAACATTGACGTCTACAGTGAAATCTCTTCCATGCATCAAGTTACTAAGACTGTGGTACATGAAGTTACCTGATGATGTTTTATTACAACTACATCCTCAGGTAACACAAGTGAAGATAGTGCTGAAGTTTGTCACAATGAGTCGTCGATGGTTTCATTCTTTTGTGGAAAGTTTTGTGAGTATTTCTGATATAAAAGTTGTGTTATATGGATGTCTGATTACATCAGTTGATGGAGAAACTCACAGTGTACTGTCAGAGAAGGAGTCTGTGAAATACATGTCTGAACATCTTGAATCAATATCTACAATAAACATCACATATAAAGATGTTAGATGGTTAAACTTTGAAAGAAGAAGTTGTCAGTAAATGTTTTTGTTGCCTTTTTGTAAACATTTCATGTAAAAAGTTGACTTTATAAGCGACTTTGATGAACACATCAACAAAATGTGAGAAATTCACGTGGACAAAAATGGTCATAACTTTTTTATTTCTCAACGGACACATGTCATGTGACCATTTAATTTCTTAATTAGGTCATTTCCTACAAGATGAGACACATTTTAATCCAAAATTCGAAAAAAAGTAGTTTTTTGCATTTTTGGTGATTTTTCTGAACTTCGGTTTTTTTTCGAAATGAATTATTTTTCAAATTTTTTTTTTTTTGACTTTTGAATTAATATTATATGTGTATATCTATGTATATAACATTATATAGCTTTTTTACGTTATTTAATCTATAAAAACAGTTTTTCAAGAAATGGAGGCCTACAGTATGCTCAGTTGTTTTGTCTACATTGATATTTTTTATGTAGTTACAAATAATTTTTTGTACTTCGTTGTTTATTTTTTTTATCTTATTCTTGTAAATACTATAAAAATACATGTATAGTACAATAAACATGTGAACTTAGCAGTTTTCTTAGTTTTAAATTGGATATAGAACATTAGTAAACATGATGTTTGTGAAGGCACATGAATGTAATTGTCAGAATAAGTTGATCACAAAGTTTCACTATAAACGAATCTACAAAAAGAAAACCAGATGAAGGAATCTTTCAATGTTGACATGAGATCAAGGTAGATTTTAAGATGAAGGATAACAAAAGAAATTTCAAGGATTATTATTATCATGATACCTAACTACACACACATGATACCCACCTACATACACATGATACCTAACTACACACACATGATACCTAACTACACACACATGATACCCACCTACATACACATGATACCCACCTACATACACATGATACCTAACTACATACACATGATACCCACCTACATACACATGATACCCACCTACATACACATGATACCTAACTACATACACATGCTACCTAACTACACACACATGATACCCAACTACATACACATGATACCTAACTACACACCCATGATACCCAACTACATACACATGATACCCAACTACACACACATGATACCTAACTACATACACATGATACCTAACTACACACACATGATACCCAACTACATACACATGATACCTAACTACACACCCATGATACCCACCTACATACACATGATACCCAACTACATACACATGATACCTAACTACATACACATGATACCTAACTACACACACATGATACCCAACTACATACACATGATACCTAACTACATACACATGATACCTAACTACACACCCTTGATACATACACATGATGCCCAACAACATACACATGATACCTAACTAACACACATGATACCTAACTACATACACATGATACCTAACTACATACACATGATACCCAACTACATACACATGATACCCTGATACACACACATGATACATAAATACACACACATGATGCCCAATTACGCACACATGAAACCCAACAACACACATAATAATTATGATACCCAACTACACACACATGATACCTAACTTCACACACATGATACCTAACTACATACAAATGATGCCCTGATACACATACATGATACCCTGATACACACACATGATACATAAATACACACACATGATACCTAACTACATACACATGATACCCTGATACACACACATGATACATAAATACACACACATGATACATAAATACACACACATGATACCCAACTACACACACATGATACCTAACTACACACACATGATACCTAACTACACACACATGATACATAACTACACACACATGATACCTAACTACATACACATGATGCCCAACTACATACATACACATGATACCTAACTACACACACATGATACCCGACTACACACACATGATACCCACCTACATACACATGATACCTAACTACACACACATGATACCCAACTACACACACATGATACATAACTACACACACATGATACCTAACTACACACACATGATACCTAACTACATACAAATGATGCCCTGATACACATACATGATACCCTGATACACACACATGATACATAAATACACACACATGATACCTAACTACATACACATGATACCCTGATACACACACATGATACCTAACTACACACACATGATACCTTACTACACACACATGATACCTAACTACACACACATGATACCTAACTACACACACATGATACCTAACTACACACATGGGGCAGCTTATCAATACATATCGATTGTTATTATCTGATATTAGAAGTGTAAGAAGAAACAAGTAAGACAGTAATCTGAAAATAAGACATTTAATGAATGAGGTAGTGCCAAAACTAAAATAAATGATAATATTAAATCTGTATACATATACAGTATGTATGTATAATAAAATTATTGTTGTTTTAAGATTACGAGGAAGTGTCTTTAATTCAGTCTTTTATTCTACAAATGACAAAAAAGTCGGAATAAACACTTGTATTTACCTTACCTAATCACGCACACATAATTTCCAAGTCAAACTTTTGTTATGATATTTATTTCAGTCCCAAACTACGTTCTAAAAGGGTAATTAGTTTTTGCCTATTCCTGATCTTTGTTACTGTCCCGAGCGATTTCAGTTTTGTATTAATTTCTCTGTCAGTCATCTCGGGTGGTAATTTTTCTGTTTCCTTTTTATATTTATCATTAATTTCTGCGATTTCAAAATCAATTCTTCGACGCTTCAATGAATTTTTCTCTTTAATGGTTTCGTTCCAATACAATTCATTCTTCTTCGCGTAGTCATTTTTTATCGTTCACAATGTTCGTCTATAAGCAGTTCCATCCGCTTGCGTGTTCTTAGTTCATCAACAGTCTGGTCACTCTTGTTGCTTCAGTATGAGTTTAGTATGTTTTTCAGATACGTTCAAATCTGATGTATTCACATAGTTCTATCTTCTCTTGTTTAATTTCCTATATAAACACACAAAAGAGTATTGTGCTTGACAAAAATGTTTTGGACAACAGTGGTTTATTATAAAGTGCAACTGTGAATGGAGAATTGTAACTATGAAAATAGGGGAACCTACAATATGGGTGATGTATCAATTAATCCACACCAGTAGATACTGAGACTGCCATATCACTATAGTGGCGAAGATAAAGTAAGCGCGCAAACATCCGACTTCGTTATTGCAAGTGTTTAAGAAGTTGGCGATGATGGTTAGTTATTGTATATAAATTTCAAGACTAAAAGTGGTAAATCTGTAAAAAGATTTAGCTGGCCTTCATTGTTGGATCGAATTTTGGTAGAAAAAGACGAGGTTCTTCGCAATATAAATGCACCAGCAGGAAAAGCTGGAATAATCTTTGCTCTGTCCGATAATAACATGCAGTTCACGGAAGACAAAAAGGATTTGTTGAAATTTACGAGACTTAACATTCAATGGATGTACTTCGAATGAATAATTGACAGTTTTTGCCTTGGTAACTATTGTATTACCTGAACAATTTTCAAATTAAAAAGTACACGTTTCACTAGAAGTCGCCTTACCTATGACCTTAAATTCAATTTTATGAATTCAAAATTGCAAAATCTGGTAGGTATACATGTATTATTAAGTCATCTGAAAATATTGTATTGGCATTTTTTCTAATTAATAAGACATAATAGTCATGGTTGCTTACCTACGGACAACATTTTACTGAGGTAACAGATTTTAAAGATACACGGTGAAATATTTAACTTTCTTATGTAACAATGTAATCTACGGGACATTCTTTTCTAATTTACGGGACAAATTTGTTTTGCAACATTCAATTTTCTTTTATCTTTTAACAAGAAAATGGTTGGGTTAGGTTATTTTGTGGATATATCGAATGTATTTAACACGTGATTGATGCATTTTACTCGTAGATTTATCTAATTATCTTAATGTTAGGAAGACGGTATTTCATAATAAACTAATTTGTGAAACATTTTTAGACTTACTTTATATATACTATTTCAAGAGCAAAATTGCCAGTTTACTTAAAAACTCGTTTGATTCATGCAATTAAATATCAAGACTTACAAACAACATCGAATTTATATACATACTGATCAATACTAAGCATTTTTGTTTGTCTAAAGGAAGGGTACTGCACTTGTAAATATTCTGTTTTTTATATTTTATTCTTATATTTAAACAGTCGATGTCAGCTTTCAAATGAAGTTATTTTTTCTGCTTTGGAAATAGATCAGGTACACCCACCATTAGTTGATGGTGAATACGAAAATGCTGCCTGATGAAGTTGAAAAATCATCATTTCTAAACACTAATTGGCAATTCTTCATTAAGAATGGGTCACAATGAATGCTCATCTGATTAAAGGCTATTATCAACATGCATTTGCCAATCCAAGGACTTGCATACATACATACTTAGTTAATGTTTCGACCACATTTGGAATCATATATTATCGATGTTGTTTCATTTAACAATCATTGTAACAATCAATTATTTGTAATGGAGAAAAAATGACCGAAAATAACTGATCGTTATATTGAAATAATTATCATAGAAGTGGTCGCTATAATGAAGTGTCTGCTGTAGTGAAGCGGTCGCTATAATGAAGTGTCTGCTGTAGTGAAGTGGTCGCTATAAGGAAGTGTCTGCTATAGTGAAGTGGTCACTATAAGGAAGTGTCTGCTATAGTGAAGTGGTCGCTATAAGGAAGTGTCTGCTGTAGTGAAGTGGTCGCTATAAGGAAGTGTCTGCTATAGTGAAGTGGTCGCTATAAGGAAGTGTCTGCTATAGTGAAGTGGTCGCTATAAGGAAGTGTCTGCTGTAGTGAAGTGGTCGCTATAAGCAAGTGTCTGCTGTAGTGAAGTGGTCGCTATTAGGAAGTGACTGCTGTAGTGAAGTGGTCGCTATTGGGAAGTGACTGCTGTAATGAAGTGGTCGCTATTGGGAAGTGACTGCTGTAGTGAAGTGGTCGCTATTGGGAAGTGACTGCTTAAGTGAAGTGGTCGCTATTGGGAACTGACTGCTGTAGTGAAGTGGTCGCTATTGGGAAGTGACTGCTGTAATGAAGTGGTCGCTATAAGGAAGTGACTGCTGTAATGAAGTGGTCGCTATTGGGAAGTGTCTGCTGTAGTGAAGTGGTCGCTATTGGGAAGTGACTGCTGTAATGAAGTGGTCGCTATTGGGAAGTGACTGCTGTAATGAAGTGGTCGCTATTGGGTACTTACTGCTGTAGTGAAGTGGTCGCTATTGGGAAGTGACTGCTGTAATGAAGTGGTCGCTATTGGGAAGTGACTGCTGTAGTGAAGTGGTCGCTATTGGGAACTGACTGCTGTAATGAAGTGGTCGCTATTGGGAACTGACTGCTGTAATGAAGTGGTCGCTATTGGGAACTGACTGCTGTAGTGAAGTGGTCGCTATTGGGAACTGACTGCTGCAGTGAAGTGGTCGCTATTGGGAACTGACTGCTGCAGTGAAGTGGTCGCTATTCGGAACTGACTGCTGTAATGAAGTGGTCGCTATTGGGAACTGACTGCTGTAGTGAAGTGGTCGCTATTGGGGACTGACTGCTGTAGTGAAGTGGTCGCTATTGGGAACTGACTGCTGTAGTGAAGTGGTCGCTATTGGGAACTGACTGCTGTAGTGAAGTGGTCGCTATTGGGAAGTGACTGCTGTAGTGAAGTGGTCGCTATTGGGAACTGACTGCTGTAATGAAGTGGTCGCTATTGGGAAGTGACTGCTGTAGTGAAGGGGTCGCTATTGGGAAGTGTCTGCTGTAATGAAGTGGTCGCTATTGGGAAGTGATTGCGTTAGTGAAGTGGTCGCTATTGGGAAGTGTCTTCTGTAGTGAAGTGGTCGCTATAATGAAGTGTCTGCTGTAGTGAAGTGGTCGCTATAATGAAGTGACTGCTGTAATGAAGTGGTCGCTATAAGGAAGTGTCTGCTGTAATGAAGTGGTCGCTATAAGGAAGTGTCTGCTGTAGTGAAGTGGTCGCTATAAGGAAGTGTCTGTTGTAGTGAAGTGGTCGCTATAAGGAAGTGTCTGCTGTAGTGAAGTGGTCGCTATAAGGAAGTGTCTGCTGTAGTGAAGTGGTCGCTATAGGGAAGTAACTGCTGTAATGAAGTGGTCGCTATAAGGAAGTGTCTGCTGTAATGAAGTGGTCGCTATCAGGAAGTGTCTGCTGTAGTGAAGTGGTCGCTATAAGGAAGTGTCTGCTGTAGTGAAGTGGTCGCTATTGGGAAGTGTCTGCTGTAATGAAGTGGTCGCTATAGGGAAGTAACTGCTGTAGTGAAGTGGTCGCTTTTGGGAAGTGACTGCTGTAATGAAGTGGTCGCTATTGGGAAGTGACTGCTGTAATGAAGTGGTCGCTATTGGGAAGTGACTGCTGTAGTGAAGTGGTCGCTATTGGGAAGTGTCTGCTGTAATGAAGTGGTCGCTATTGGGAAGTGACTTCTGTAGTGAAGTGGTCGCTATTGGGAAGTGTCTGCTGTAGTGAAGTGGTCGCTATAATGAAGTGTCTGCTGTAGTGAAGTGGTCTCTATAATGAAGTGACTGCTGTAATGAAGTGGTCGCTATAAGGAAGTGTCTGCTGTAATGAAGTGGTCGCTATCAGGAAGTGTCTGCTGTAGTGAAGTGGTCGCTATAAGGAACTGTCTGCTGTAGTGAAGTGGTCGCTATAAGGAAGTGTCTGCTGTAGTGAAGTGGTCGCTATAATGAAGTGTCTGCTGTAGTGAAGTGGTCGCTATTAGGAAGTGACTGCCGTAATGAAGTGGTCGCTCTATGGAAGTGTCTGCTGTAGTGAAGTGGTCGCTATTGGGAAGTGTCTGCTGTAATGAAGTGGTCGCTATTGGGAAGTGACTGCTGTAGTGAAGTGGTCGCTATTGGGAAGTGTCTGCTGTAGTGAAGTGGTCGCTATAATGAAGTGTCTGCTGTAGTGAAGTAGTCTCTATAATGAAGTGACTGCTGTAATGAAGTGGTCGCTATAAGGAAGTGTCTGCTATAATGAAGTGTTCGCTATAAGGAAGTGTCTGCTGTAGTGAAGTGGTCGCTATAGGGAAGTAACTGCTGTAATGAAGTGGTCGCTATAAGGAAGTGTCTGCTGTAATGAAGTGGTCGCTATCAGGAAGTGTCTGCTGTAGTGAAGTGGTCGCTATAAGGAAGTGTCTGCTGTAGTGAAGTGGTCGCTATTGGGAAGTGTCTGCTGTAATGAAGTGGTCGCTATAGGGAAGTAACTGCTGTAGTGAAGTGGTCGCTTTTGGGAAGTGACTGCTGTAATGAAGTGGTCGCTATTGGGAAGTGACTGCTGTAATGAAGTGGTCGCTATTGGGAAGTGACTGCTGTAGTGAAGTGGTCGCTATTGGGAAGTGTCTGCTGTAATGAAGTGGTCGCTATTGGGAAGTGACTTCTGTAGTGAAGTGGTCGCTATTGGGAAGTGTCTGCTGTAGTGAAGTGGTCGCTATAATGAAGTGTCTGCTGTAGTGAAGTGGTCTCTATAATGAAGTGACTGCTGTAATGAAGTGGTCGCTATAAGGAAGTGTCTGCTGTAATGAAGTGGTCGCTATCAGGAAGTGTCTGCTGTAGTGAAGTGGTCGCTATAAGGAAGTGTCTGCTGTAGTGAAGTGGTCGCTATAAGGAAGTGTCTGCTGTAGTGAAGTGGTCGCTATAATGAAGTGTCTGCTGTAGTGAAGTGGTCGCTATTAGGAAGTGACTGCCGTAATGAAGTGGTCGCTCTATGGAAGTGTCTGCTGTAGTGAAGTGGTCGCTATTGGGAAGTGTCTGCTGTAATGAAGTGGTCGCTATTGGGAAGTGTCTGCTGTAGTGAAGTGGTCGCTATAATGAAGTGTCTGCTGTAGTGAAGTGGTCGCTATAAGGAAGTGACTGCCGTAATGAAGTGGTCGCTATAAGGAAGTGTCTGCTGTAGTGAAGTGGTGGCTATTGGGAAGTGTCAGCTGTAGTGAAGTGGTCGCTATAAGGAAGTGTCAGCGGTAGTGAAGTGGTCGCTATAAGGAAGTGTCTGCTGTAATGAAGTGGTCGCTATAAGGAAGTGTCTGCTGTAGTGAAGTGGTCGCTATAAGGAAGTGTCTGCTGTAATGAAGTGGTCGCTATAAGGAAGTGTCTGCTGTAGTGAAGTGGTCGCTATAAGGAAGTGTCTGCTGTAGCGAAGTGGTCGCTATAAGGAAATGTCAGCTGTAGTGAAGTGGTCGCTATAAGGAAGTGTCTGCTGTAGTGAAATGGTCGCTATAAGGAAGTGTCTGCTGTAGTGAAGTGGTCGCTATAAGGAAGTGTCAGCTGTAGTGAAGTGGTCGCTATAAGGAAGTGTCAGCTGTAGTGAAGTCTTCGCTATAAGGAAGTGACTGCTGTAGTGAAGTGGTCGCTATTGGGAAGTGTCTGCTGTAGTGAAGTGGTCGCTATAATGAAGTGTCTGCTGTAGTGAAGTGGTCTCTATAATGAAGTGACTGCTGTAATGAAGTGGTCGCTATAAGGAAGTGTCTGCTGTAATGAAGTGGTCGCTATCAGGAAGTGTCTGCTGTAGTGAAGTGGTCGCTATAAGGAAGTGTCTGCTGTAGTGAAGTGGTCGCTATTGGGAAGTGTCTGCTGTAATGAAGTGGTCGCTATAAGGAAGTGTCTGCTGTAGTGAAGTGGTCGCTATAAGGAAGTGTCTGCTGTAGTGAAGTGGTCGCTATAAGGAAGTGTCTGCTGTAGTGAAGTGTTCGCTATAGGGAAGTGTCTGCTGTAGTGAAGTGGTCGCTATAGGGAAGTAACTGCTGTAGTGAAGTGGTCGCTTTTGGGAAGTGACTGCTGTAATGAAGTGGTCGCTATTGGGAATGGACTGCTGTAATGAAGTGGTCGCTATTGGGAAGTGACTGCTGTAGTGAAGTGGTCGCTATTGGGAAGTGTCTGCTGTAATGAAGTGGTCGCTATTGGGAAGTGACTTCTGTAGTGAAGTGGTCGCTATTGGGAAGTGTCTGCTGTAGTGAAGTGGTCGCTATAATGAAATGTCTGCTGTAGTGAAGTGGTCTCTATAATGAAGTGACTGCTGTAATGAAGTGGTCGCTATAAGGAAGTGTCTGCTGTAATGAAGTGGTCGCTATCAGGAAGTGTCTGCTGTAGTGAAGTGGTCGCTATAAGGAACTGTCTGCTGTAGTGAAGTGGTCGCTATAAGGAAGTGTCTGCTGTAGTGAAGTGGTCACTATAATGAAGTGTCTGCTGTAGTGAAGTGGTCGCTATTAGGAAGTGACTGCCGTAATGAAGTGGTCGCTCTATGGAAGTGTCTGCTGTAGTGAAGTGGTCGCTATTGGGAAGTGTCTGCTGTAATGAAGTGGTCGCTATTGGGAAGTGACTGCTGTAGTGAAGTGGTCGCTATTGGGAAGTGTCTGCTGTAGTGAAGTGGTCGCTATAATGAAGTGTCTGCTGTAGTGAAGTAGTCTCTATAATGAAGTGACTGCTGTAATGAAGTGGTCGCTATAAGGAAGTGTCTGCTGTAATGAAGTGGTCGCTATCAGGAAGTGTCTGCTGTAGTGAAGTGGTCGCTATAAGGAAGTGTCTGCTGTAGTGAAGTGGTCGCTATAAGGAAGTGTCTGCTGTAGTGAAGTGGTCGCTATAATGAAGTGTCTGCTGTAGTGAAGTGGTCGCTATAAGGAAGTGACTGCCGTAATGAAGTGGTCGCTATAAGGAAGTGTCTGCTGTAGTGAAGTGGTGGCTATTGGGAAGTGTCAGCTGTAGTGAAGTGGTCGCTATAAGGAAGTGTCAGCGGTAGTGAAGTGGTCGCTATAAGGAAGTGTCTGCTGTAATGAAGTGGTCGCTATAAGGAAGTGTCTGCTGTAGTGAAGTGGTCGCTATAAGGAAGTGTCTGCTGTAATGAAGTGGTCGCTATAAGGAAGTGTCTGCTGTAGTGAAGTGGTCGCTATAAGGAAGTGTCTGCTGTAGTGAAGTGGTCGCTATAAGGAAATGTCAGCTGTAGTGAAGTGGTCGCTATAAGGAAGTGTCTGCTGTAGTGAAATGGTCGCTATAAGGAAGTGTCTGCTGTAGTGAAGTGGTCGCTATAAGGAAGTGTCAGCTGTAGTGAAGTGGTCGCTATAAGGAAGTGTCAGCTGTAGTGAAGTGGTCGCTATAAGGAAGTGACTGCTGTAGTGAAGTGGTCGCTATTGGGAAGTGTCTGCTGTAATGAAGTGGTCGCTATAAGGAAGTGTCAGCTGTAGTGAAGTGGTCGCTATAAGGAAGTGACTACTGTAGTGAAGGGGTCGCTATAAGGAAGTGTCAGCTGTAGTGAAGTGGTCGCTATAAGGAAGTGTCAGCTGTAGTGAAGTGGTCGCTATAAGGAAGTGTCAGCTGTAGTGAAGTGGTCGCTATAAGGAAGTGTCTGCTGTAGTGAAGTGGTCGCTATAAGGAAGTGTCTGCTGTAGTGAAGTGGTCGCTATAAGGATGTGTCAGCTGTAGTGAAGTGGTCGCTATAAGGAAGTGACTGCTGTAGTGAAGTGGTCGCTATAAGGAAGTGTCAGCTGTAGTGAAGTGGTCGCTATAAGGAAGTGACTGCTGTAGTGAAGTGGTCGCTATAAGGAAGTGTCAGCTGTAGTGAAGTGGTCGCTATAAGGATGTGTCAGCTGTAGTGAAGTGGTCGCTATAAGGATGTGTCAGCTGTAGTGAAGTGGTCGCTATAAGGAAGTGACTGCTGTAGTGAAGTGGTCGCTATAAGGAAGTGTCTGCTGTAGTGAAGTGGTCGCTATAAGGAAGTGTCTGCTGTAGTGAAGTGGTCGCTATAAGGATGTGTCAGCTGTAGTGAAGTGGTCGCTATAAGGAAGTGACTGCTGTAGTGAAGTGGTCGCTATAAGGAAGTGTCAGCTGTAATGAAGTGGTCGCTATAAGGAAGTGTCTGCTGTAGTGAAGTGGTCGTTATAAGGAAATGACGGTTGTACTGAATTTGTCGCTAAGTGGTGTAAAATTGAAACATAAGGTACTGGGTTACGCTGTGTATATTTAATACAAGTGGGACTGAAAACATGACCATCTCCAAATACAGGCTAATGTTTTCAGTCACGTGTTGTTTTTTTAAGGATAGTCTTGATGTGCATGTCCCCACTTCTCTAAAGAGTTCCGTGCCGATCTATCTTTATTTTAAAATATCAAATGTCTTTGGTAATCGTCGTTTGCCTTATAAACTCCTTTTAGTTTTAAGTTATTCAAACTTTAATTTTATACCTACCACCTACTCTAGGTGTAGTCAGATATTTGTCCATTAGCTCTGGTTTGACTGTATTTATTAACAACAAATACACAGTGACTATTTATAGTTGCATTTGTTCCGAATGCATTTGTTTAACTTGGTTAAAGTTCAATACTTATCTGAGATACAAACACACTCTTTAGATCGTGGTCATGACTAATGGAGGATATCCGTACTAGTGACCAGGAAGAGAGCACTTTCATTACAATTTACACCAGTCCCTTTCTATCAACTACATTAGCAGCTTAACGTGGTATATACATCTGAAATAAGGAAGATCATGTTGACCAGAATCAATTTAATTCGCACTCATCAAACATTATCTACTGATATCTTGCATCTCCGTATTATTCGCATTTTCTTCCTTCAATACTCTTCTCAGAAAGTATAAATAATAGTTAACACAAAAACAATATGAAATATTGTAGATGTTACGTAATATATCGACAACAACTAGAAACAATGATCCACTTATAAGTGTCCATGTAACCTTGATGTATTTATCCTTCGACATTTTGATATATAAAGTCAAACCAGTGTTTACAACAAGTAACCACCTCCAAATAAATGCCACCTTGTGAATAAAGGGCCATTCTTTTAAAACAGTCATTGACTATTTAGAAATGACCTCGGAATAAAGGTTATCTGTCAATTAAGGTCACATTATACCTTTTCTAAGCGTGACATTTGTTCAGGTCTGATTGACTACTAGTGGATCTTTTGAACGTTTCTTCATTAAATATCAGATTAGGTTTACATTTCTTAGCAAGAGACTGATTATTGTGACTGTACCATTGTTACTAGTTGTTGTGGATATTAAGTAACGTCTACAATGTTTCATATTATTAGTGTGTTAACTAATATTTATAGGCCTACTTATGAGTATAAAAGTGAAACGTACATTACATTATACTGATTGAAACTTGATTAAAATCCGAACGTTTACATAAACTGTAACCTTCAACGGCAAATATTTGCTGTTAAATACAAATTGTTTTAAAGTCCCATTAGCTTTTTGTTATAAAGAACAATATGCAAAAAAAGAAGCAATTGCTAATATTATCCCAAGATAATAATTACCGACGAAACGAGCCCTTTTTCTTTGAAAAGAACTCATTTCGTTGTAAACTGGAAATATATGGAGCGCGTGACGTCACTTTTTCATGTGTGCACAGTTGTTCATGATATTGATAAAAATACGATAGTGATTCTGGAAACACATTTTCTTGCCATAAAGTATGCACCTGAGGAAAACACACCGGACTCCTCTCCCAGCCAGCATCACTACGTCGGCCCGACATCAAGCCGATATTGCCATCAATGTTGGCCCTACATCGGCATCTTGATCGTTCCGACATCGACCCGCCTCGAATTTGCAACGCGGCTCGATGTCGGCCCGACAGGATTTCCCCGACATTTATCCGATGTTCTGCCGATATTCCAGGAATCGCTTTAATGACCCCTAAAATACTGGTATAGACCTACTGCGAACAGAAGCTAGTAAGATAAATATTGTATAAACTCATACTTGTTCATACATGGATCATAGTCTGCTGTCATGTGAGGAAACAATCAAACTAGCCCGAGTGAGAGAATTTGGTTACAAAGCTACTACAAGTTATTTCATATATTTGTTAATTTCTAACAGGTCATCTTTCATTAGATAACAAAATAAATAGAGCATTTTCTATATTTATTTAATCAACATCATGGTGATCATGTACATCTTATGATCTTAATTATGGGACTGGGCTCCAGATTAGTATTCCAAATCCAGACACTCCTTCCATGAAATAGAAATAATTTCAAAGTAAAATTTAAGGTTTAATACTAAGGATAGATTAATATTGCTCTCTTTCTTTAAAAAAACAAAACAAGTGCTTAATTGTTAAATTATGGGGCAAAATATAACAGTAGAAAAATTATATACATGAGTCTTAATGTAGCTCTTGAAAGTTCATAGGGTATGAACTGGAATAGAGTCCCAGACCCATTATGATAAAAAATATATTCAAATTCTAGCTATGTTTCCACTATCTAATGTATTTCATGTTATGACAATTAAGCTAAAATGAAACCCAAATACATGAAAAATGAAAAATACAATAAGAAATCAATATATAACTTAGATTTTCATTACTCTGGAAATCCTATGTTTAAAATATGAATGTGGTCAGTGATATTGTACTATTTGGCACTTCTAAATTTAATTATTCACACAATTAATAATACTCATACATAAACAAATGCAAAATTATTAATGCTAAGTAAAAATTAAAAATACACTGTATATATCTTCCAAAAGTCTTAACCAAAAACTTAAAAACACTATAAAAGTTCATTTTGGTCATTCATGTAATTGTTTATAGTAGATTAATATTATTTTTCGCTTCTTTTTCCACTATCCCTCATCACTGTTGGTACATACTACATAGGCACTGTCTCAACACCACCTTAACATCAGCTTCCTAAACACTTTGAATTGTCCTTTGTACAGCTTCAGCTACAATATAATTAATCAATAAATTGATAACACAGTATTTAAAAACATACAATAAGCACAATTCATTTCCTTAAACTAATGCAATTAGCCAAATAGTTTCCTATTTCATGTAGATAATTAGGTTCAAATTAAATCATACTGCTGTAATAGGAGGAAAATAATGTACCCAATGCGAGGACTCAAACCCGCCACCTTCTGCTTGCAAGTCAGATACTCTACCTACTGAACTAATCGGGCTGGTGAATATCCCATCCAATTCATAAATACAATGTATTACTATTATGTATCACACCGCCACATTGCTCCTTCCTTTTTGTTAAAAAAAAGGATTTAAGAGGCTAGTCTCATACTAACGGCATCAAATGTACTAGGAAGAGGAAAATAATGTACCCGATGCATGGCTCGAACCCGCGATCTCTTGCTTGCAAGTCAGATGCTCTACCAACTAAGCTGATCGGGCTGGTGAATATCCCAGCCAATTTACAAATTACAATATATCACACAGCAACTAAGAGTAATCAAGCTTAAAATCTTGAATATCTAATTGTGGTATACAAGATATATTTATATATATGATATATATGTGATGATAATTACATTTGTAACTTACAATGAATGTTACTAGTATATTGCCAACTTGCGACATAACCATTGTATAGTCCGACACACTCTCTGGCGACTAACTACTAAATACATGTGTATGCCATGCTGTGTCTTTGCTATCCTTCCCTGATAGTTGACCTGTAAAATATAAAATCAAATTCAAAAACAACATATTCATTGTTTTTCAAACATGTTCCTTATAACAATCTATGGTATCTAGTCATACTAAAAAATTAACAACATTAACAGAACAATGACATGATTTATACTTGTATACTCCTATTAGAGTCTATAGGTAGATCTTATTTACATCAATATATATTATTTCAAAATATTATTTATAATTAGAACTTTTTAGAACAATTATTTATGCATTCATTATTTATACAGAATAAATTAATATGAGCAGTTGAAAGTTCAGTGTCTAATTGATATAAATTTACCATACAAGCCCCACATACCTGTCATTTAATAAAAGTTGTAATTCCTTGAATCCTCTTAGTGCATAATTTTCTCCAATCAATCATGTTTAATATATTATTTAGCAACTTAGTGCACTTTCTGTACTTTAAAAACCAATTCTGCTTCATCTTTTTTATACTGTTTAGTTGTACAAATCTGCTGGAGCTAAAACAAGAGACAAATGGAAATAAGAGTAATTTTACACAAAGATTTAGAAATATTTTTTTTTTAATTTAATTATTAGACTGAGTACATACTGGTCATTGGTCTTTGGTGTAAATAAACCATTATGGTATTTTAAAACAATGAAATCAAATGAATAACATAAAATTTCTTGAATGTAGATATTCTGCATAAACATGAAATTAGTAACATGAGCAATTTTGTTATAGACAGTCGCGAAAACATATGACAATAAAGCAACAAGCTAAAATAAGTTCCCAAGATAATTACTTTACTGTCAATATCCACCCGCTGTTGTTGATGTATGCCTTTTAAAGTAATTTTCCAAACTCACTGACATGTTTCTTGCAACGAAAACTTGTTATTTTCATGAAATCTATCCGACCTGCTGCTGACACTAGAACTCAAGAAATTCAAATATGGCGGTCAGCACTAAATGACTAATGCAGGCGGTTGACCTAGATACTTAAATCTTGTTACAAGTTATCTAAGATTTCAAAATGTAAATGAATACTTACATTATAATGCAAAATTAACGTTTTGCTTCTTCACTTCTTTCATTCGCCTCATTGATTATGTAAAAACAGTTAACTCATTAATGACAAAATACATTCGTCTACATCGGCCCTACATCAATCCGACATCTACTAGACATTGATATTTGAACGAATGTAAAGAGTCAGATTCATCGTGTTTATCATTTATATTTTACATATTCATGTTTACAGAATAGGTTAGAACTTAAATAAGTTAACACCAAGTGTAATACACACTTTTTATAAAATCCACCTACGTCGGCCCTATGTAGGATTGACGTTGACAAATATTGTCGATATTCCGCTCTTTAGCCGCCGTCGGGCCGACATAGTGATGCTGGCTGGGCTGTTATAGAACGTACAGAAACTATTACGACTGATAATTTATTATGGTCAATCGAGTCGGATTTTATATTTTGTTATCCTTTCGGTCAACAGTCTAAATTTATTTTGGATACGAGCAGGTAGTTGTTTTAATTAATTAAATACAACTACCTGATACGAGACAACGAATTTCGATTTTCTTTATTATTGATATATGAGGTAAGCCAAGGACCATAATAAATCTATTATTATTAGAAAATATTTATTTTGAATGATAGCCATGCAAATTTCGTCAGTGGACACGGATTTGATATTTTATTATCCTTTCGGTCAACAGGCAGACACGACACGGACTAAACTACTGGGTTCCCGATTTTGCTGATTACAAAGTGGTGGTAGGGGAGGTAACTCCAGACTAGCATCTCATCATGATCATCCAGGCGCCCAGCGATAGCGTTTGATAACTGTGAAGAAGATTTTGCTAAAAACGTGTTATTTTACTTTTGTTCTGTCTTTTCTGTGTTCGTAAATTTACTTTCCGTCATGGAACCGAACGAATCCGATCAAAGACCGAACAGAGAACCACCAAAAAATGTAAGTTGTCATTTCCTTGTAAAAGAAGAACGCAAAGCCATTTTTCACTTGAGGCTGACACACGACATCGTTTTCTAAGTTGATCCATGCCTCTCATCTTCTCTGCATAGAAATTCTTACAAAAAGTACGTGAACTGCTGTCAATATTTAACAGACTTACAAGTCATGTGTAATAATATATAAGTATATATCACATAACGATGAAACATTTATATATATAACGATAGTTCTGGGTCCCATAACTAAATTGATCTTTTTTATTTTGTCTTGTTGACCATTTTAGTTATGGAATTGTCCTCTTACAAAGTCAACAGCTTAAGACGCTTGTTCATGCGTCTATTGAATCAGATCAATTTACATGCTTTCCGGAATGCTACGGACTTAATCCAAAGCATTTACGAGGAACATTTTGAAATTAAGGGTAGTATGAAACATCGGCAAAATATTTGATAACTTTCGTCTGTCGAAGGTATATTTTTGGTCATATTGATAGATTATACTATAATTCATCGAATTGTACACAAGTTTTACGGAAATTTGTGCGTTAAATAGGGAAACGAACGCGACTCAGATTGAGTCGTTTACCTGTTAGCTTTTAAAGAACAAGTGGCTTTGACGATGAACTGCAATGCAAACGTATCATCGTCAAAGACCCTTCGACTAATATAACGAGTGATATTGTCATTTTGTAAAAAAAACCATTATTTTCTGTTTTCCAGCTGAGTGAATTGATCAAGTTGAAAGAACAAAGTAAGTGTTTTTATTGGGTTATAATTGCTGGAGAAAATAATTATCTTTGAACTAGAAAATTCTCTATAAAACAATCAGGTCAATTAGCCTATAGTCTATACAATAAACAAAACGTCTTGTAATTAATTGGAAACAGCCATTCTCTCTTACATAGTCCGCTGTCCGACATGTTCCCTGGAGTGTTATATAAACTACGTGCGGAGGTGAAGGAAGTCTGTAATGAGATGTTCCTTGTTTATGGTGAATGTAAAACAGCCGTTCATGAAATTTGACATTTTTTTTAAGATAACCAGGTTTTTTTTCCAGTATTTTGGGAACATTTCCCATACCCCTTGATTGGGAATTTCTGCGGTGTTTTGTTCAAAATTGGGAAAATATGTGTGATTACAATCTTGCATTATTTAAATGTATACACACACAATCACTGTCCATGATGGGAACTTTCAATCATCACATGCCTATTACAGTGAAAGATCTCGTTTTCATAGATTTTAGTTTTTTTTTTATTTCTTTTATTTTTGAAAGTTTCAATTGGGAATTTTTGTCTGTGAATTGGGGAAAAAAAGATACTATTTTCAGTTGGGAATATGACCCAATAACGGCTATAAAATTAGCCCCAAAAAAAATCCCTGATAACAATGGCGTATATGTGGTTGCTACAGTCAAATCTGTGTTAACAGTCACCTGTGAGTAATGGCTATTCTTTCTAAAACTGTCACTGATTATTCAGAACAAATGATCTCTGATTAAAAGTCACCTATCAATTAATGCAGGATTTTTTCTCAGTATTTTGGGAATATGACCCATACCCTTGGGAATGGGAATTTTCGCAGTGTTTTAATCGAAATTGGGAAAAATGTATAACTAAAATTTTTGCAATGTTCAACTTACTCTTCTTATTCTCCCATAGAATAGTAACAGAGTAAGGTATTTACTACATGTACCAATAGTGATGTTAATGAACTTATAAAATTATTTTTTAAAAATTATTAATTGATTGGGAATTTTTGTCTGTGAATTGGGAAGAAAAGATGTTATTTTCCATTGGGTATATGACCGAATTTCGGCTATAAAATCGCCCCCAAAAAATCCCTGTAATGCCACATTATGTCTTTCACATGGGTGGCCTTTGTTCACAGATTTGATTAATTGATACTGCTTTAAATTACTTACATTGATCATTCATTCTCTTGTAGAGAAGACATTGAAACGAAAATGGAGGGAAGAGAAATTACTGAAACAATTGGAGAAGAAGAGAGCAATAGAAAAGGAAGAAGAAGATGTATTGAAGAAACAAGAGAAAGAGGAGCAAGTACAAGAAAGATTAGGTAAAATAATAGAAGTGTTGGGTACAGGGCCACAGGCTACCGGTGTGTGACAACAGCAAAATAAAGTTTAAAAAAAAAAAAATTTTCACCGTATATATATTATAGAGTAAAGGTATAGAACTCCTGGGCTCAGAAATCACACCGGTCATGTTCATCAAGGTCCTGTTGTAACAATTCTGAACCAGATAATAAAAATAATAGAAGTGTTGGGTACTGAGCTGCTTAGAAATTATTCGGTTTTCTTGAAAATATTGTGTATTCAGATTCTGGATAATTGAGATGTGGGCCCCTCTGTTTTTTGAAAATTTTCCATAAAAAATGTTTGTTTTTCCATAAAAAAATGTTTATTACTGGTTGCATGCTCACAAAAAATATAGAGTAGATTAGGTAAAATAATAAATAAGTATTTGGTACAGGGCCGTTAAGAGAGATTTGTGCGTTTTGTTTACTTGAAAATGTAGTGCATTCAAATACTGGATAATTTGCAAGTATCATGAGAAGTACTTAATAATCAGATCAAGCAACAATTTTCAAGGAGTATCTCGAGGGTTCACCGCAACAGTGTTGTAACTCATATTGAAATAAGAACAAGTTACGACAGTGTTTGCGCTGAGCCCTCGATCTTGATTTTTTTATCTGCAGAATGATGTTTGATGATCTGTTTTGGCTTGAAAAATATAGTTTCTTACTGGTTGCATGCTCGTAAATGTAAGAGTAGGTAGGAAGCGGATTTTTTTTGTTTTTGTTCTTGAAAGTGTGAGGGAAGGTAACAAACTCAGGTTTAATAAAAAGAAAAGTCTGGAGTCGCAGGAAAATATTAGGGAAGGTTGAGTAATGAATATCACACATATTTTTCACCATATGATGATATAGTGGGTACATGTACATGTGTTTTATTTCAGGTCGTCCATACACTGTATCAATAGCATTACCTGGTTCAATTTTGGACAATGCACAGTCTCCAGAACTAAGAACATATCTAGCTGGTCAGGTAAGACTTTCCCTATTTAAATTTGTTGTCATGAAAACCCTGGCTAAGCTGTCTTTGTTTCGGGAATCAAGGCTGCCAAGATCTGCCTCTGTGTTTGACACGTCATGTTTTAAAAGTATTTACCTATTCAACCAATCAGAATACAGTTTACATAATGATATTGAGTTATGCTGCCAGTTGGAAAGCAGTTAACATTATAATGCTAATTTATTCAACCAATCAGGAAGGAGCTTCCAAATTGTTGCTTAATGTTTTGTTTCGTAATTATAGTACAGTCAAAACTCGTTATATCGAAGTTCGTGGGACTTGCCAAAATACTTCGATATAAACGAACTTCGATATAGGAATTTCGATACCCGTGTTTACATTTTAGAGCTAAAGTCAGTGACTGTGTGTCGTAATAATAACGTAATCGTGTTATTTAGTGTATTGGATTGTAACGGTTTATAAGAATACGGCATTTATACCGGTACTTATACGGGTACTTTCGATACATTTATTTTGCTATATACATTTCAAATAAGCATAAGATAGTTTTAAATGAGCGTATAGCAGCATTAATAATAATTTGTTTCATCAACGAAAAGTTTGTATCAGTTTTATAATCGTGAGAATGGGCACTAACATGTTTATACAGCTGTCAATAATTAAATATCGATTTTAAATCGTATGTGTTTGTGTTGGGAAAAGGTGCGAATATTTCTTTTATAAGTTGGCAACATAATTGGTTCGACATAGATGGTCACTTTATAGTTGAAAATATTTGGTTCGTACCGAAAATCTACTTCGATATATAAAAATACCGAGAACCACGAATTTGATATAAGTGCGTTTTTTTTTAATATGTAATAAGAAGGATAGAAATCGGGACTTCATCTTTACTTTGATATAAGCAGGATTTCGATATAAGCGATTTCGATATAATGAGTTTCGACTGTTTTATAAATCTGATAGAATATTTTGAATATGTTCTGTATTTCATTTATACTGTCAGTAACTTTATATACAACACAAGTGAGTATTATTGATTCTTAGGCTCATGATTACTGATATTGTAGACAAATAAACATCTGAATAATTGGCGGATTATGGGTCTTAATAGTCAAGTGGTTAAAGACATTGTAGTCTTTTACTCTTTTGTAGGCATTTTTCACTGTTTTGATTCTCCTATTACATTTTGTCTCAAATTCTGAAATTTTTGTTCAATATTTAGATTGCCAGAGCAGCTGTTGTATTTAATGTTGACGAGATTATTGTCTTTGATGAATCTGGATCAACAGAAAAGTAAGCTATGTTTTGTTAGGTATTTTCTGTCAAATTAATTTTATTTCCTTTATGTTCAAGTAAGTTTTGTACCCTTTCACTTTTAACCCTGTTCAGTTTTTTTTCAACAATCAAGTGTGTGCTAACCTCCAACCTAGCAAATAACTTTTTTGGGGCATTTCTTTTTTTACTATCCCCATATAAAAAAAACCTACCTATCTACCCATTGCTAAAATTCTGGGTGGGGGCACTCTAAACAAATTTATTTTTATTATCAGCCAAAGTTTTAATCAATAATCATTAAAATCTAATCAGTTGTTTTCATTTTTCAGGACCACAGAAGGTGAATTTACTGGGGTTGGAAAACATGGGCGTGGCAATGTTCAGCTTGCTAGAATCTTACAGTACCTTGAATGTCCACAATACCTGCGTAAATGTTTCTTCCCACAACACAAAGATTTACAGTACGCTGGTAAGTCCATGGTTAATTCTTTTTCTTTTCATAGAAAATTTCGAGCCATTTTGACCACTGCGGCGTCTGCATCATGCAAAAACTTTAATGTAGCTCATAACTCAGAAACTATAAGAGGTAGCTACATGAAACTTCACTGCTGGATAGATCATTTAGAATGTCACAAAGCAACTTACTGAAGAATTTTCTCATTGAAATCTTTTGCTGAGGGGTGTCGTAAGTTGAGTGGTAACGCGCTGGATAACTAAATGAAAGGTCGCAGGTATAATTCTTGGCTCCGCCTTTCAAATTTCTCAGGGACGCTATTCAGTGTCTTCATTCCAACTGCTGTGTCTAGAAAATCTCTGGTAAAAGGGCGAGGCGTGTTTCGGTGCTTTACATCGGGCACAATAGAGAACTGGGAACTTTATGTTGCTGAAAAAGGTTACTAGTATCCTTATGATTATGCTTTCTTTAATGAGGCTCTCAGCAGGGACATTGTAATTAATTGTCAATATATTCTTATTTCAGGTGTTCTAAACCCCCTTGACTCGCCTCACCATATGCGAGCTACTGATGAGGCTCACTATAGGGAAGGTGTTGTTGTGAAGAAACACACGAAAGAAGGAAAAGGGTCCTATGTTAATGTGGGCATAGTCAAAGTATGTTTGTGTACAGTCTAGCTTTTTATGCCCCCGCCATTTCGAATGATGGAAGGGCATAAGGTGTTTCGTCCGTCCTTCAAATTTTGGGTTTCCAAATGATAACTCAAGAAATATTTCATGGATTGGTTTCATATTTTACATTAAGGTGTATAATAATAAAATACAGGTAAAGTTCGATTTGCCGTTAAAATCCAAACATTTTCACAGGAGTTATGGCCCCTTTTTGACTTAGCGCTTAGTGGGCATTCGTGTCCTCCAGACACATTTTTAGTCTTAGTTTATGTAGTGATAGCCAAACCCTAAGTTTCTAAAATTTTAACAGTCACGTGTATTATACATGTACATTTAAACCTTAGTTAGCTCCCACATTGTAAATCATGGTTACTTTATTTTGCACATTCCATGATATAAATCAAAGTACTGAAAGAACTCGTGGAAAATGAACTTACATAGACTTGCACTGCAACATGGAAGGGAACTAGTTTAACAATTGCATGGTGAAGTAGAAAAAATATTGTTCTTCCAAAAAACCAAGAGATAACAATATTTCCACACACCCTGATATAGACCACACCTAGTTTGATAGACCACACCTACAAAAAACGTGAATGAACTACAGTATCATAAAAATGTAAAATAAATATATGCATATGCATTTTCTTTCATATGTAGTTACCATAAAATGTTCACATTTCGTTTATTTGTGTCTTTATCTATATATCCATTAAATTCTTGTATAATTAAAATCTTCAGGCATTTAAATGTAATAAATTAAGATCTTGATATGCATCAATTGCTTTTTCAGGATGTACAAATTGACAAACACTTGATAGCTGGAGTACGAGTTACTGTAAAAATGGATTTATCTTCATTAGGTAAATTTTTTCATTCAGATGTTCATCACACTATGCATAATTGACAGACTCTCGTACAGTTGCAACCACCTTGATCACATAACTGCCTCATTATTATGTTTTCTTCTTATTTTTGGATCGATGTTGAATATTTCCACATTATTTCAACTTGATTTATATATAAGGACTCTCTCTATATTACGACCATTAATTTGGGTCCAAATACTGTATTTTCATTTATTTTCGTTGGGCTCAATTTTCATGGTTTTTACTAAAATGGCTATTTCGTGGGGACATAAATTTGTGGATTTTGATTTTTGAAAAGAAATGCCTTATCTCTGCATTTAAATTTGTGGGGATTTGATTTCATGGATGAGCCGATCCACGAAATTAAATCCCCAACAAAAATTAATGATTCCACAGTATCAAGGTTTTACTATATATATTGCCTCCTGGGTTTATACCATATCAAACCACATGAATGATGTGGTTTCAGTTAGGGGTTGGAAAGGGCCTGAAGGGCCATTTTTATTGTGTCTGTTTTCAAAGAAAAGCTATTGTGATCACTGCTCATGCAAAAAAATTTATGTAGCTCTTAAGTCGGAAACTATAAGAGGTAGCAACTTGATTGGTGGATAGATCTCACTGAGGCGGTCACGGTGAACAGACTAGCGCGCTCTTGCATTATATTTCAAACCACTTACTGATTTTGCAAGAAATGAAAGGTGACTTGAGTTGATATCAAGAAAAGTTTTGTGGAACTGGGGCTAGATTGTTCATATTCTGTTTTTACGTTTAGGTAAAAAGAAATGCCGGGGGACAGTTGTTCCACCTTCTGAACCAAGAACTCATGCAGGAATATATTGGGGGTACACCGTTAGACTGGCAGGGAGTTTAGGGGCTGTTTTCACTGAATGCCCTTATAAGGAGTTGTATGACCTGACGATAGGAACCTCAGAAAGGGGAGAGGTTATCGATGATTTTGAAGTTGAAAATAAAGAGTTCAAGTAAGAATCCCTAATTTGTACCAAAAACAGGGGTCACTCCTTTTTGTATATAAACATCAGTGGATATTTTCTCTCTGAACAAGAGGGTTTTTCTTTCATCAAAAAAGGTCCTACTATCCCTAAAGAGTGGTTATTCTTTTGCTAACTAGGGGATCAATTTATCACTAAAAGGGGTCATTTGATCACTATAAAGGGTCACTAACATAATGCTATAAAATTTTATGTTATAAGTTATTTGTGAAATTTTATGTTACTATAATTTATTTATATATTTTGTTGATTAATTCAAAATCAATTTTGTTCATACTTCGTGCTAAATATCAGTAATCTCTTCATAATTGGGGGAGTCGTATTGTGTTTAACAATTACATGCCTGTTTTATACACATATCCAAAAGAATTTCATTATGAGGAAATAATGGCACATTTACAGACATGCATTGATTGTATTCGGAGGCGTCCATGGTTTAGAGACGTGTCTAGAAGCCGACGAAAGACTCGATGTAGATGATCCGAGTCTGTTGTTCCAGCATTACCTGAACACGTGTCCAGGACAAGGAAGTAGAACCATACGAACAGAGGTATGCTGTTTAAATCATCACCAGAAGACTACCATAATAATAAAACCGTGATACATGTATCGTAATCATTTTCATCAAGTTTTCAATTCAAGACTAATTAAGACTATTTTTAAGACCTTTTTGTTGTCTACGTTTCATTTTTAGCTTGTCTTGTTTTCGAAGAAAAAGTCAAGCTATTGTGATCACTGTGTCGTCTGCGTCGTGCAAAAACTTTAATGTAGCTCATAACTCAGAAACTATAAGAAGTAGCAACATGAAACTTCATAGATGGATAGATCTCACCGAGGCAGTAAACAGACGAGCATTGGCACCACTCTTGGCGCTCTTGTTATTTCAACATGATATTGAGACCACCAGAATATAAGAACCATTTCTCTCAGTTCCAAAGCTGGTCTTAAGACCAAGGTTTTACTGTAAATGACAAGAATTTATTGGTACATCTCGCTTGCTTATATTAAGTAAGGTTTGAAGTTTGGTGAAAATATTAGATTTACTTTAAATTGTTAATATTAGTATGCACAAGTGGTTAGCTATGAAATATTTACCAGAACTATTTTGTTAATTTTAGTAGGCACAAAGTCTCACCTATGAAATTTCATTTTACATTTTTAATTCATTTGTTTTTCAGGAAGCCATATTAATTACGATGTCTTCACTTAGACCAAAGCTTCATCAGAGGAATCTTCCACAGATTGACGATACTTGATGAATATAATTGTTCTCATTTTGTGTCATTCTAGAAAAAAATCATTAAAAAATTATTCATTTTCAGAAATTGTTGTTTTTGGAAACTGAAAGATAATTCAGCTTTCCATATGTCATTATTACATTTCTAGCAATTCAAGTCCATACATGAGTTTTCTTGCTCATGCCGACATTACGGGCTTAAAAGAGGGCAGCATTGAAGAGGTTGCACTGTACATGAAAAAAATTACTAACAACTTCTACCAGTATAACAAGATTTTATCCATAAATAATTTCACTCAATAACTGGACATCAATTCTGACATCTTAATAAACATAAATGTAAAATTAACCATTAGGCCATCCTTAAAAATAGTTTGTTTGCTGTAACGCTACCTACTCACCAAAAACAGGCCCGTTCCCGACTTTTAATTTGGGCTCTTTGGTAAAAAAATGTAAAATATAAAATAGCATTCTGACATGTATTTTGGGTTCAATATAAAAATTAAATTGCAAAAAACAATATTTCCTATTGAAAATTCTCTGGGTAGGGTAACTGCAAACAAACATTTTTCTAAGCATGACCTTAATAAAGTCTCACAAACACATAAAAAACATACATTTCAAGGAATTAAGTATATTACAGAACAGTGATATTTTAAATCCATAATTACACAAATATAAACCATTTTTACGTTATTTACAGTTAAACCCCCGATAACCGGACCCTTTTCGGACTGTGCCAAAATTCCGGTTTTCAGAAAAGGCCGGTTTTCATAATTCAGAGAAAAACGGGACTAAAAAATGTCCAAAATTTTTTCCAGTTTTTAGTGTTTTTTTTTCAAAATAAAGGGACTTGAAAAATCGTCCATTTTTTAGGGAACTCCAGTTTTCAGAGAGTCTGGTTTTTGGAGGGATTTACTGTATCTACTCGGAGCATAACATAAAAACTACCGGTAGCTTATAGCCAAATAGTCTATATGAAAACTTTACTTCAGAAAACAGGGAAATACATGTATTACTATCATTTTTTAACCAATAAAACTAAACCTTGAATGACCCTCATTGTACAGCAGACCTAATAATAAAAATTAATGTACAATTTTATGTAACTGTCAAAGCTGAATAATTATACGGTTGATGAATGCGATTATTTTTAGCGTCTTGCTACGGTCGGTAGTATTCATTCGTTTTACCATTATGGAATGTTCCATTCCGCATGTTTATATAATATTATGTAGAGCATCATTAAATACATGTACATGCAACAACTGGTACAATGAAATAATCGAATTTCATCGAAGCTAAAAATAAATGCAAGCATTGACCGTGAAATTATGCAGCTTTGACAGGTTAATAAAATTACAGAATACCAACTAGTGTAAGTATTATTTACTGAATATATTCCTCGTAACGGGACATTGAATGTTTAGGTAAATATCTGGTTCTTAGCATATAACTCAAAATTATGCATTGACCTATACATTATAAATTATATCAATATTTGCCCATTAAAATACATAATTAAATTTTACAATAGATAATACATGTCACAATATAATTCATACAATGTATAAAGACTTTAAGGGAACCAACCCATGCATTTTTCTTAAATAAAACATGGCTGGTTGCCGTTTTGCAACAGATCATACTATTCAAAAGTGTTAAACCTTATTATTCCAATAGTTTATCAAACTGACAAAAATATGGCAGGAATAAGGATTCTTGCCTTAATTGAATTTCCAGCCATACAAAATGGCAGGGTTTTTAGCAGACTTGGAAAATAGGTAAAAAGTCAGAAAAATTAAGCCAGGAACCAGTTCATATATTAACAGGTCAGTGGTTCCCCGTTAAAGCTGGAAAATCACTAAATGACATTAGCCCATTAGCTTTACCATTGAAAAAAATACTGTGCTACATTTCTATATGTACATGTACTTCGTGATTAAAAAATAAATTTTGACATTTTTTATTGCAAGTATAAGTCTGTTTCACTGATAAGACATCTTTTCTAGGCAAAATTAGACCTTCTTGAATTTTAACATCGGAAAAGTTAATGGGGCTTTACACCCCACTGAAAAAAATCTCAGAAAATATCGGTAGACAGAATAGTTCTGAGAATGATGAGGAAATTATTTGGGGTTTTCAAAAATATGTTATCCTTGGATTAACTACAGACAATTATTTACAGATGAAAAAAAATGGACATATTCTTCTTTATACAACATGAGATACAATAAGAAGTTACAGAGTATTGCAACATAGTTATCTCCCTTTGAAAAAATGTAAGTACTCTGTACATACATATGTTTAAAATTTGTGAAAATGATACAATATTACAACACGTAACCATGGTAACAAATTTCTTATACTTCTGAACCAATCAGAAAATGCCACCTTGCAGTCAAGCATTCTGTCACAAAACATCATTCACATGGTTGGGTGTGAAAAATCACATGACCAGAAATCGCGATCTTGACCAGCTCTATGTGTACATTGGTTTTAGTCACATGACCAAAGTTCTATCACATGATCAGTGACCGGTCAGATGACCAAAGTAGCAATCACATGACATGTCACATGTTTAAAATGGTTGTAATCACATGACCAAAGTTTCGAGTACATGCTTAATAGCATGCCTAGACGGTTGCAGTCATGTGATGAGCTTACCAATCATGTGACAAGTCACATGTTCAAACCATTGTAGAAATCACATGACTCAGACCATGTGATCATGATAAATATCGCTAATTAATGGTATGCGTATGTATAGCGTAAGAAAAAAGAATTAATCAGGAACTCAGAGAAAACAATATAATTTTGGAAGCGTTGAAGTAAAGATTGGATGAATGATACACTAGCGACCAGATGTAGGGAATGAAGAATTCCTCTGGCGATTCTTCCTCTACGTATTTAAACTTCAGTTCTGGGAATTTCTGAAAATATATTAGATTCAAATTAAGATAAAGAAATAGAATAACATAAGTATTGAACAAGAAACTGCTAAAATATGAAATATTTCTGAAAATATGTATTAGATTCACATGTAGACAAGGGAATAGAACAATATAGGTTTTGGACGAGAAATTGCTAAAATATGCAAAATATCTTGAATAAGTGGTAGGGCATTAAGAGGGCCCAAAGTCGCCCACAAAAGAATTAATTGAACAATAAAGGTGAGACAGGGACCAAAAAAGGGATGCTATAACTGGTAACAATTATCAAGGAATTTAAAAAGATTATAAGAAACAAATTGTTGTAGATTGGCTGCTACGTGGTGCACATGGCTAAAAAAATAAAATGCGTGGTTTCAACCATTTAAGGTCAGTGGGCCAACAGAACATCATTTTTCTTTTTATGAATATTTTTTGAAACTGAAAGTTCTATTTTCCGTCACTCACTTGGCGCGCATGAATTTTGATGCAGACCGAAGTACTACTTTTTCTACATCTGCTATACAAATGTTAAACTGGTGTTTACCTTGCAGTGTGAAGTCCATGTAAGTTCAGTTTCAATAAGTACTTTCAGTACTTTGATTATATTTTGGAAATCTTCAATTGGAAACGAAAATATTGACCAGAAAAATATTGACAGAGACCAAAACTGTTTAAGGCCTATAGAAAAAATCAAAGTACTGAAAGTACCCATGAAATCCAAACTTACATAGACTTGCACTGCAACATAAAACATGAACTAATTTAACAAATGCATGGCAGACGTATAAAAAAGAAGTACTTAAAGGTTTGCATAAAAATTCATGTACGTCGAGCGAGTGACGGCTGTCTACGTTCAGTTTCCAAGAATAGGTCAGACAGGTTAGCGGAAACCAGGAACATTTGTTTACAACTTACCTTTAATCTGTCCCTCCTAAACTGAAGAGCTCCCTGTTTTATCACAGTTAATACTTCCCCCGGAGATGGATTACCTCCCATTTGATCCAGCTTGCCAGAGAAATAGGCCAGCACAGTGTCTATATTTGATATGATATCTTGAAATGTTGGATGAGATCGGAACATAGCGAATGAATCTTTCTGATATAACAGTGTATATACTAAGTTTGGATTGTGGTGAAGGTTCGCTGATAGACACGAATTAATAATCTCCAAAACCATACGAATCACTTCCTCAAGAACAGCTAAATCTTGCATCTGTAATAAATCAGTACATGTATATTCTTCCAGACAACCCTCCCACAAACTGCCTCGCCCACAAACTGCTCCTCCCACAAACTGCTCCTCCCACAAACCAACCCTCCCACAAACTGCTCCTCCCACAAACCAACCCTCCCACAAACTGCTCCTCCCACAAACCAACCCTCCCACAAACTGCTCCTCCCACAAACCAACCCTCCCACAAACTGCTCCTCCCACAAACCAACCCTCCCACAAACTGCTCCTCCCACAAACCAACCCTCCCACAAACTGCTCCTCCCACAAACCAACCCTCCCACAAACTGCTCCTCCCACAAACCAACCCTCCAACAAACTGCTCCTCCCACAAACTGCTCCTCCCACAAACCAACCCTCCCATAAACTGCTCCTCCCACAAACCAACCCTCCAACAAACTGCTCCTCCTACAAACTGCTCCTCCAACAAACTGCTCCTCCCACAAACCAACCCTCCAACAAACTGCTCCTCCCACAAACCAACCCTCCAACAAACCGCTCTTTATATTTCAAGTTTACAAAAGCAAAATTCACAGCGAAATGAGTGTTTTTAGAAGAAAAATGGCTTGTTTTGTCAGTAATAATTATCTTGAGATAATATCAGCAAATCTTTGTTTTTTGCATATATTTTTTATAGCAAAAAGCTCATGGGGCTTTAACTGACAGTGAAATAACTCACAACAGTAACTCAATGGACAAAATGTTTCCATTTCAAAAACAATAACAACATCAATCCTTTTTTATTATTTTGGGGAACAGGTATCGGGTCCCTTTGATAGGAGAAATTTGCATTGTGAAGCCCCAAAATGGGGAAAATTTACTCTCATTGGGGAACAATATATCCTTTTTTACTTGAAGAACTGGGCCGAATATTGAACCCAAAATGACATAAGAAGGACCTGAACATGTTATACATACATAATCTTCCTGGGTCTCGCCTTCAGAATCCTGAGCCCCTGATTCCGTAGCTTGTCCCCCTTTCATGGCAGTTTGTCGTATCTGATCCACCAGCTTCGTATGTTTCTTACACAGCTGTGAGAATAAACTGAAACAGTAAAAGCCACAATATGTCTTAAAATATGTCTTACAATATGTCTTAGAATATGTCTTAGAATATGTCTTAGAATACGTCTTAGAATATGTCTTAAAATATGTCTTAGAATATGTCTTAAAATATGTCTTAGAATATGTCTTAAAATATGTCTTAGAATATGTCTTCGAATATGTCTTAGAATATGGAATATGTCTTAAAATATGTCTTAAAATATGTCTTAAAATATGTCTTAAAATCTTATTTTCAATGTACAAAAGTCCTAACAAGACAGACTGGATCCATATCTGATCTCATTTAGCCGTTCCTTCCTTGAGAAATAATTAAAGGAAAACAATATTCAGCACCTGATGTTTGTTTACTTCTAACATTCGCAGCGCATTTCAGAAAGCTTCGTAAATAATCAGAACTGCACACACTTCAGTGACATCACACAAGTAAAAAATAAACTTTCACTCATTCTGACACATCATGTACTCGTATATGTATGCTATCCATTCATTGGATATCGGGAAACTCATGGAAAATTTACGGCAACCTCCATATCACTGACTGACAAGGCATCAATTGGTAAACAATTTAGTTTGAAATGTAAAATTTTCATTCAATAATATTTGTATCGTTAGAAGTACACTCTTGTTTTAATATGTCATTCTGTCTATAATACATGGACCATTTTACAATTCTGTACCACAGATTTGTGATTATCAAAGGATGACAATAAACAGTTCCTGAAACTTACTGTCGCTTTAACAATTAGTGACATCATCACATCTTTGAGGTGAGATACGGCACAGTGGAGAAATACCCCAGGCATAACACCGGGTACAACCAACGACCATCTGTGGGACCCTAGTACATTTATTTTTGTCATTGTCATTCTGAATGCAATAGCTAAAAATCAAATCGCAGCATCGAAGCAATCTACCTGTGGCTTAGCAAGCTTTTAAATATGTGGCAATTCGCGATTTTCGGACAAATCACGAAAACCATACTGTTATTCCTTAGCCTTCCTTAATTTGATACATAAAATAATGATTATATAATATCAGTATTTTAAATGAATACAATGTAAAATATTTTAAAATAATGACAGAAAAATAAATTAAGGAAATTGCCCCAAGGCAATACGAATAACATAATAACCAAATTTTAACTATCTTTAATTGAATCTTAATTGTTTTCAAAGACTGCATGTGTACTGATTTTTATCTACCATGTAAAAAAAGATAAAAAATCCATTTCTGGCCACATTTCATTCAGTCACAACACAGCAACCTCTTGGATCTACTGTGACATAAGTTATCAAGTGAAATAACCCAGTTTAGAAGGTAATGCTTCAATACGGAAACAAAATTTAGGAAAAGTGAAAAAAATTGAAGTTTTGGTAAAACAAACAAAAGTGAAAGAGGGAAAAGAAAGATACTTATAGGAAAATATTGCGTTTATCACTTGGCACAGAAATTGTGTGAACTATGGCTAGTTTCAAGGCCAGGGGAATTTGTACAGCATCGCTAATTATTATAATGTTTACGCTAAGATCGATGAAAACGGACGAATCGGCGGGGGATGTTACGTTAATATCAGAGGAACGGTTAAAAGAGGTGATAGGTTTCATTCATAAAATAGATCTGCATCGTTATCTACTGGATATAATAATTCGTTACATCATGATATTTGAGCATGAGGAGAAAATGACGATGAAAACCAAATTTGGTACAAAAACCATTCCTATCTCGCAAGCTATTCTACGTAACTTATCTGTCATGGCTCAACATTCGATACATTTGGAGTTCACTCGAGTCGCCACGGAGGAAAAGAAATTCGATTACAAAGACCCGATTAATGTCTACCAATACATACGAAATAATACAATAGTTTTGGACAAGATTATCGAATTTGTAAATGGGTCGTTCAATAAACATCATGAGATTGAACATCCCGCTAAAATCGAAGCTTACAACAAGCTTCGAAAAGAAGATAAATTTTTCAGAATACATGAACTCGGCAATGCTAAACGCCAGTTGCTGAAAGACCATTTCAAGTCAAACTTGACCGTGACGGATTTCGTGCTCGGGAAATTACGAGGAAATTTGACCTTGTTGACCCCGGAGGAATGCTCCGAATTTGGAGACTTTGTTTACAACCAAAATGTCAGTCATGCTGTTCTATTCTACGAAAGAGCCTTGCGAAGATTCGATCACCGAGAACACTTTCACTATCTCACCAATAAAACTCAGGTAAATACTTATTTAACAACCCGCTTAGACAAGACTATATTCGATATATTCTTTGTTACATCTGCAGGATCAATTTCTTTATTTCCATTAATGCAAATAAATACCTTTGAAAACAGTTTGAATGTTTTACCACACAAAATTATTCTTTTTTTTACAAATAATTGCCTTGAAAACACCTTAATAGATATTCTACCTCACATTTTTTTATTTCGTTTTTCGCTGATAACAGTTTACCTGTAGATGTTTTTACCTTTACATTTTTTTTTATTTATTGATTTTGCCTTTCAAATGGTTTCGACATTTCAACAATTTGTTTGGCCTTAAAACAGTAGGTATTTTACATCACCAAATTATTTCCTTTTTTTCTTCATTGTTTGTCTTGAAGACAGAACAGAATAGAACCAAACAGGCATTTTATTTTACACATACATAAAGTACATACAAATGACAATGTGAAGTAGTAAACAGGTACAAACAAACAAACAAATCAATAAAAAAGTAATGCATACATACTTGCACAGATACACAAACAATTTCGATATTTTATCACACCAAATTTTGTTTTATTTCAGCTTTTAAACAAGATGATTGACCTATACAGTGAATATGGAGGAGACGTCTGCCACACCAAGGTGGAAAATCTCACAATATTAAAACAGGAGCAGATAGAGAAAGATCTAGCTGACATGAAAAAGACTATAACAGATGCTAGATACGGTGTGGAAGATATGGATGATGATAATGACAACATTGATGAAGATACAGAAGATATCGAATGTGAGGATGAAGAAATTGATGAAGAATTTGAATCTTGTGTTCGACACATTATCAACCAATCTATCGAAGATGACGAAGGTCACCATGACGAACTTTAACCTCTTTGAAAAGAATTCATGAAATCATGAACTTTTCTTGAACTATTCTTGAGTACTTCATGAATTTTCTTGAACTATTCTTGAGTAATTCATGAAAAGTTCATGAACTATGACTGTGACAAGGGTATAAATCAACATGTTTTAAAAAAAAAAATTTCCAGCTTTGTGACAAAATTTAAATATTGTACAAATCCTTATGAAAGAACATAGTTTTTTTTAATTCACCTTTTTTATTGGTATGTCCAATTTACTGTACAAATGAACAAAATGGATGTTACAGTTATATTAGGTTATGACTTATATATGGCAAATCACAATATGCCCTCTTTTGTTTGTGTTTTTGTTTTTGATCAGAAAAGTTTTAGAATTTCTAATAAAATTTATTCAAAACATGATTTGAATTTTTTTACTGATTTTTTTTCAACAAACATTTTTGCCAAGTCTATAAGGAGATTGTGTATATTACACAATCAATTTAGAGTTAAACATGCACAAAAAGTAAAAGAGGTGAATAAGAAATATATGCCATATTTAGATAGCTGGCCTTTTTTAGAAGTTCATTTGGTCAACGATATTCGTGAATGTGACCATGGTAACCCCAAAGTTGATTAATATGACCTTGCTTAAACATTCAACTTTGTTATAATTATATCTTAAAACAAACTTCAAGCAGTGAGGAACAGAAGAAAGGTACTCTTCAATAATGGAAGAAAAGAAGTAAATTACTCCACAAAAATGGAGGAAAAGAATTTAGCTACTCTTCATAAATGGAAATACAGAAGTTAGGTACTCTTCATAAATGGAGATACAGAATTTAGCTACTCTTCATAAATGGAGATACAGAAGTTAGGTACTCTTCATAAATGGAGATACAGAAGTTAGGTACTCTACAAAAATGGAGATAAAAAGTAGGCACTTTTCGATAATGGAGAAAATCAAGTAAATTACTCCACATAAATGGAGATACAGAATTTAGGTACTCTTCATAAATGGAGATACAGAAGTTAGCTACTCTTCATAAATGGAGATACAGACTTTTTTCTGTTCTTTTTTTCAATGGGTTTAATACCACTTTTCAACATTTTTTTCAATTATATAGAGGGGGGGGGGGGTGATTTGCCCTAAACAGTTTTCCAGGACTGTATTCTAACTAGTACGAACTTACTCTTCTATGAAGTAATCTAACGGAAGTAAGTAAGGTACTCTTCACAAATGGAGGAACAGAATCAGGTAATTTTCAAAATTCAAGGAAAAGAAGTTAAGTACTCTTCAAAACTGGAGGAAAAGAAGTTATAAACTCTTCAGAAATGAGCATACAAAATTATCTGTCTTACCTGACTAATCTCTGTGATACATATTGGTGTAGGTCTGTGAACTGTGATGACATATTAGCGAGAGCTGCCAGACAGTTAGTATGCAAATATTTGTCCTGAAAAAAAAATAAACAGACAATGAAAAACATTTATATAAACATACATGAAAATAAACTTTCAAAGCAAATTAATGAAAGTAATCAAATCTCGCTGAAGTGAAAAATAAATGCAAGCACTGACCATGAAAATATGTAGGAATTTCCATTTTTAAGTCAGTTGCTGCATGCAGCCTAGCCATTGGTCAATTTAAAGATTGCATTCAAAACTGACCAATCAGAAATGAGAATTTCAAGACTGTATTTAAAACCGACCAATCATATCTAGAATGAGAATTTTAAGACTCGTCTATTATTCATAATGAACACTCAGTGTTCTATATTAAAAGCTACCAATTAACGTTATCAAAAAATCCAGCAATCAAAGGTCAAATGTCAACAGGAAGCTTGGTTACCATGGCAACAAAAATTTAAAAATAAATAAACTTACCCTCATTCTTGTGATATTGTATTGTATTGTTCGAATCACAACCAAAATAAGTAGACCACCGAGTGTGATTTCTGACATCGAACGTTCCTTAAACCAAGGTACATTCTTTAATACCTGAAAAATTATAAGATGCACAAAGGTTACTTAACTAGACTAATCCCTAATTTCAAATTCATGGCGACAGACTTGTTACTAAGCTGGACTAGTCCCTTAATTCAAACAAGAGTGCCACAAGCGGTGTCAACACTCATCTGATCACCACCTCAGTGAGATCTATCCACCTATAAAGTTTCATGTTACTACAGTGCGATTTTATTAACCTGTCAAAGCTGAATAATTACACAGTTGACGGATGCGATTATTTTTAGCTTCATATCACAGTCGATAGTTTTCGTTTATTTTACCGTTATGGAATGTTCCAATCAACGTGTTGATATAACTGTAAAACGACAATTATCATATAACTTACGAAAGTAATTGAACCTAGCCGAAGCTAAACATAAATGCAATCATTGACCGTATAATTATGCATCTTTGACAGGTTAATAAAATCGCACTATACCTATTATAGAGTTTTCAGCTACATTAAGGTTTATGCACGGACACAGACGCTGCCGATGCAGTGATTACAACAGCTTGACTTATTCTTCGAAAAAAGCCGAGCTAATATAGACTGGCTAGAAAACAAGACTGGTACTTACAATTTCGTGGATAGCTTTATTAAATACATCGTCTTCTGATAGCACAAGTAGTATAATTAAAGCCATGTAAATGTGGTGAGAATTTCTATCTTGGGCATGGTACAAAATCTTCAACAATGGCATCACCTGGAATTATAGCATGTGTGAAATAATATTGAAATAGCTACAATCAATTCAACAGAAAAAAATGTAATTGAAAGGAAAAAAATGCTTTCCTCAGAAAGCTAAAAGTAAAGTATCCAACTTTATATAACATTCACCTTTGAACAATGGTCTGTCTCTAGCATCAATAGACAAAAATTGACCCACTGAAAAAAGGTCATTGTGCACAAAGGTCATATTACATCTTTCTCAATGACGGCCATAGTTTAAAAGGTTTGACTGCAGCCAAACTGCCAATAACATGGCTTACACGTACAGCTGTCAATAAAATATATCAAAACAATATAAAAAATCCTTTCACAGGAATTTTGTTCCTAACTTTGTAGAAGGTACCAGTACCGACTGAATCTCGTCATTTTTCGTCTGAAATAGGGAACTTTTTAATTTAACTGTGATAAGAAACAATTATCTAAGTCGTAAAGGGTCGCGGAAATATATTACCAAATGGGCGTGTTCGATTAATGTTAATTAACGACTATTCTAAATTTAATCAAGTAACACTGTGTGTGTTTTATTTGAACATTACAGTCAAAATGTTGTCTTTTGATTTGGAATTGTCATTCGAAATTGGGAAAAAAATTTGGATCGGAAAAGGGTTTAACGGTCCCTAAGGTAAAAACTCCCTGTTTCTTTAAAGAGGTGATTTAAAAGGAACCTTACCAGTTGGTCGATATTTGTTCTCGATAGAATGAACGCCTTCATGTTGGGATTCCTGTGTATTAACAGATAAAGCAAAAGAGTTGATTGGTCGTCCCTCAAAGTCGAACACAACGTTTTATACAACTCGGTAAAATCTAGTTTAAAAGTCACGTTAGCTACAGGCGTCGGTCCAGTATTCTGATCTGAAAAATACAGTACAACCTAATTTAGTGGCACCCCTCAATTACAAGAAAAATTCTTTAAGGCCAGAAAAAAATGGACAGTTTTTACAACTACTCATTGGCCAATCAAATTAATTCTTTTTACACTGACCCTTGTGTTCCAAACAACAAAATCAAAATTACAAAAACATTTGTGGACAGACCCATACCTTTGAAGTACGAACAAAAAATTACGGAATTTTTCGGGCAAGTAAACAAAAACATAAGATATTTTTTCTAGTCCGACAACCACAAATTTGCAAACTGATTTTCTATCTTCCTTCTCTACAGTTAAAGATTAATCTTGAAACTTCTGCGGTATTGAGACCATTTTATTTCAGTCTCAAGTTTTCTTATTAAGATAAACAAATAAAGATTATTTAAATTGTTTAGAAAATATTTTCAAACCAGAAGTTTGTCCTAAGGACATATATATGACTTCGTGTTATCACTCGGAAACCAAAATTTGGATGGACAGGGGTTACACTTATTGCCCGTCCGCCATTTCGAATGGTGGGGCCAAAAACACTCCCGGGTACACAACTTTAATTACAAAAGGGTAACTAGGTCAAGGGTAAGAAATAACTGAGGTCAAGGTTGTGATAAGGATAAACAATATATACAGTTGGTGGGTTCATGTGTTTGATTTGGTAACCATGGAAACTAACTTACTATCTCTAATTGAAGAGGATGGTTCTGAAGACAAAATACCAACCATTAACATACATAATAAATTAATAATGACCTCCCAGCTATTGGTAACAATTCATGAAAAAAAACTTTTGTTGTTTTCCTATAAATAATTATAAATTTGGATTTTTGTATGAAATTCTTACTTCAAAAATAACCAAAAGAAATGGGAGTATGATCTCAAGCAAAGCAGTTTTAAACAGGTAAATGTGAAGGCAATTACAAACTTGACTGAAAGAGAATTCATGACCTTGACATAAAGACTGACTGACCTTAACCTTGCATATCTATGACCTTGACCTTACATAGTGATTTTATGACAATGACATGTAGTTTCACCGAGTTAGTAAACTGAAGCTTAACAAAAAAGACCATTAGGAATTTAACTAAAAAGAGATTATTGCACCCTGTCATCACAACCTTACTGTTCTGAACAAAATTCATTGTGTCTTTGACCTTGACATCAGTATAGCCTTGACCTTAGCACATTTAATTGTAATACCTTGTGAGTTTGTAAACTGAAACAGAGCTTGTCTGTACGGATTGTTGAGGGCTCTATCACTTGTACAATGGTTCGCAAGCACCAGCAGAAATAAGAGGCTCTGATTGGCTAATAATGTCTCGTGAAACTCCTCCTCTGTTTTTTTCTCATTCCCCGATGCTCCCATTCCAAGCGTGACGACTGACCAGAGACTTGCTATAGAGACAAAAAAAATAAGAAAAATCTATCAGCCTGGATATAAAGTGGACCTCAAATTTGTGAAAAAGTGTAAGTTGATGAATTCGAAACTTTTTCACCATTTTCAGTAAATCGGTTGGACGGCATTTCTGCCAATAAAGAAAAAGTTGTATCAATCAGAGAGACCTTTATAATTTACTTTAAAAAGAATAAAATCACTAACAGCCAAAATGGCCTAAACGGGATATGGCTAAAAATAGAACAATCGCGTTACTCACAGGCTAATGAGGCGGTCATACTCGCCAAAGCACCAACGCCATCTGTTGTATTCTTGTATAATTCACTCGGACATTTTTCTTGATTCATATAATTCCTCAGCAGAGATTTCACCAACAAACTTGCGTGTATTGAACTGAAAATGAACAGAGAACAAAGTGTCTAATAAACACGATAAGATAATATTGTGTCATGGTTTTCATTAAATGTCAAAAGTTTAGGGTCTAATACTATATACTTATTGTCAAAAAAAGTAATTTTATGTCCGATTTTCAAATTCTTTTTTTTTAATGTTCTTTAAGATTAGGGAAAATTGAAACCTAAATGCCATTGGTAAGGGTTCGTTAACCGGACCCATCTAAGGAAGGGAAAAAATCACTGGACTGAACCAGTCAGGATTACCATTGACTACACTACCTACCATTTACCCTCCATCATATACTGATACAGTCTGAATTTACTGGCCGCTTGAGGTTGGAACATCTGTACAGAGAGTAATACTATCAAAGAATTCAGCGCTTCTAGGTGTAATGCATACGTAAAAGTCCTGAAAAAATAAAATTTTAAAAGGTCAAGGTCATGAGTAAGCTTTCTTATACAAAGGTCAAGGTCAAATGTATGTTAATTTTATCACATTTCAGAAAAAAAAAGAAAATATTTTTATCACTCTCTAAAAACGTGTTTCTTAGACAAATTATATGAAATTTTGTGTACAGTACTTTCTTAGGCCACTAAAACTTATCCAGTAAAGTTTGAACTTATCCAGTAAAGTTTGAACTTATCCAGTAAAGTTTGAACTTATCCAGTAAAGTTTGAACTTATCCAGTAAAGTTTGAATTTTCATCAGTCCGACAGTCTGCGAATTGAGGATTTGAAACTACTTGTCCGAATCACCAAAAGTGGAATGTTTTCCTTTATACTCTATACATAATTACTGCAAAAGTTACTTGTCCGAATCAATAATTACTTGTCCCGAACAACCGGACAAGCGCTAATTTCACAGAGTGGACCAAATGTCCAGGACTTAAAAAAAACATATTTCGTGAAGACTGATTACATAGCTTTCACTAAACAAAATCTTTTTAATTAGGTCAACATAAAATAGGTCAAGGTCACAAACTAAGATAAAAATACAATGTACATGTAGTAATGATGTACTTACAGAACTGGAACATCTACAATAAGTTCAACCAACGCATTCATTAATTCTTCACCAAGATCATGTTTTAGTTCTGTATCATTCATTCCTGTAAAAATATAATTTGGAAATAGATACAAAAGGTCAAGATAAGATCAAGAAAGGTGAAGGTCATGTTATTAAATTTAACATTCAAACAAAACATGGAAGGGAACTTCAATTTGTTTGAATACAAGAAATGGTGAAATACAAATGGCTTTTATTTTTTCAAACAAGGGTCCATGTTGCTTAAACCTTTAACAATACCTAGTGAAAGAATCAGTACCGGTTGGTAATTTTATTATACACACATACAAACATTTAACTAACAAAGTTTAACCTGAGTTAGCAGCTACCTCTGAACAGCAGCCCCCCATCAACAAAGGTCACTTCTACAACTTCCTATAGGTGGCCTTTGCTTGGAGGTTTTACCAAACCTGTGTTAGCAGCTTCCTCCGATAGGCCATTCTTCTAAAAACCTTCATTAATTATTTAGAACAAAATGACCTCCAAATAAAGGGTGGCCTTTGTTCAAAGGTTTGACTATAATTAAGAAATTTTACCTTCAACTTGACTGGGTAAATGGTCAAACTGTTGTATCAGCATCTCCTCACTGAGATGTTCTACGAAATATTTACACACACTTCTAATGATGAACAGAGCATTATATGTTTGCCATGTGAAAATATTACTGAAGAAGAAATAATACAAAATGGAATGAGTCATGTGACCATAGTCATGTGACCAAAGTCATGTGACCTAAGCAAAACTATAAAAATATTGCTGAAGAAGAAATAATGCAAAAGTGAATCAGTCATGTGACCAAAGTCATGTGACCCAAACAAAACTATACACAATATTGCCGCAGAAGAAGACAAAGTAATACATGATGCAACAAGTCATGTAACCTCATATATTATTATTTTGGGTCAAATTACCCAAAATATGGATGTTTTTTCTCAGCCTAACTTGGAACTTAATTTTAAAATTTTACATCTAGGTTAAAGGTAAAGAATGTGCGATAACAATAGAGGTCTCCCGCCTTTTAGTTTGCTCCCTTTGCCCAATCATTACTAATGTCTATAAAACAAATCTAATAAACTTACTCTTTTGTCTCAGTGGACGCCTTCAGTTCAGTGCATCGTACTAGAAATGTACGGACAAGTGCACCGAAGTTCCCTGTCTTACAGTTATTTATGGCTAAATTTTTACATGTTAATGCTGTTGATTCTTCGAGAAGTTTGGCATCAGAACTGTAACAAAGCAAGTTAAAACAATTAATATATTCCTGTTTACCATTTTATAAAAAATTAGAAAGTGTGCAAAGCTTAGTTTATAAAGTCAAAACTGTGTTAGTCGCACATCCAAATAAAGGCCACCTGTCAATAAAGGCCATATTTTGTCTTTCTCAAAGGTGGCCTTTGTTCACAGATTTGACTGTAATTACGGATAGACTTAAATGACTTCAGTAAGTTCAGGGTTTTTAAAAGAAAAGGGGAAGATGCTGGGTACAGGTAAAATAGGAAAAAAATACATGAAAAAAAGTAAATTTGGGGAATATTGACCCTGGCTGGTGTGATGTTAAACACCAGGGAAAAAATAGCTAACTGAAAAGTTCACATAATTGCCAATCAAATTTTTATTAATAATATTTACCTGTTAATTGGTATAAGAAATGTATAAGATAGAAGCTGGTTCCAGAATGGATCTTGTTGAGATATAGGCTCGGAACCAGCAAATCTCATTAAGTAAGGATTTGTAGCCAAATCACTGTAACTGCTGCTGTTGGCACCCATCTCCTACAATTGAATTATTGATCAAACATCATTAAACAATTGAGTCTTTTTTCAAAATAATAAGTACATGTCCATGCCACTTTGGATTGGTGCTTTTTCAGACTACAGTAAGTTAAAAAATGGCTGATAAGGAAACACTATTTTGAGACTGGTCTTACTCTCAGACTTATTTTTTCCTCAAATATAACATCCCTATTGAGAAACAGGCTTATGAGATACCCTTCTTTTGAGCACACAGTACCTCCCGAATCCAATCTCAATCTACTGGGTACCGGGCTGTAATGGACCTATGGCAACCGTTATTTATAACTAGCTCCGTAGCTGGTGGTTCAATGAATTAGTTCCAATTTAGTCTCCAGTAAGGTGCGAACCTTCGATCTCCCAATCCAAAGGTAGACACTCTAACCACTCGGCTATATTTGCGATATATATGAGACAGAGAGAATAGGATCATCACGGAACGCATTATAATATTAGCACTGACAGTTTGGTAGATCTACTGTTTTCATTAATTTAGTGTCATACTGTTAGCTAGGACTTCAGATTCTAAATGATTAAACAGTAGTTTACATCGTACTGGTACCCTGTCTATAAAGGCATAACAACAAGTGACAACAGGAACCAGTTTAAAAGAACATGAGCTAACATACCCCACCCACTACAAAATAAACGTAAAAAATCAATGATAAATACTTTACCTTCGAGATCTTCGGTATTTGCTCTGAATAAATGCACACAGACCTTCTGTCTACGTATTTTAAGTTTCACAAATACAATTTTCACCTTTATATATTTATTTATTCAACATATACTTAAAAATGTCAAAATTTTGACAACCAAAACACGTCGCAAACGGGAGAGTAGCAACTTCCGGATTTCTTGTTCGAGTTACTTCCCTTGATGAATTTTTTAGTGAGGCCCTGGAAGGGGTGGTTCATAAAAATCAAGAAAGGACGGGACTGTATAACAATATTTTTCACATTTTTTTAAAAATGAATTACTAATTCGCATAATTGTATAAATATAAGTGCATGTACTAACTATCCTATTTATTTCAATACTTATGACGTCGGCAGGGTTCTCAATACGTGTGTGGCCAACAGGCCCTAAAGCAAGACTAACAGGCCTGCTAGGGGGGTTCCGGGCATTTTAAAGCAATAATTTATAAACTTTTGAGATTCCTAACCGGCCCAAATACATTTCTAAACTGCTAAATTAGCCTGCAGCCTGCTGTTATTGAGAACCCTGGACGTTGGCCTAAAACTACGCGTTAACTACACAAACCGACTGAAAATAAAATATTGTATCAGTAATGCTGTTATTTTGTTATCTGTTTCCACACAATGCGATCCAATATGTTGGCATGGCAACTATCAACCGTTGGAGGTTTAAAGTCAAAGATTTTTTTCGTATAATTTACAGCATTATATGGGTTGTTCCCCTTGCCCCAAAACGTTTATCCCCCTAAAAATACTGTATTTTCCCCAATATGAAGTCATGTGTCCCATTGAAGTGAAATTAAAGAAGTCCACCATCAGCAATTACAAAATAAATTACAAAAACGGCTTCTTGCAAATTTATCCATTGAAATCAAAGGCAGATTGAACTAACGACGAGTATTTTCCATAACAGCTGAGTGACTGACAAAAAGATTTTTTTTTCATTTCATGTTTTCCCTTTTTCTGATTTATCGCACTATATATTTTCCCCTTGAGGGAGCCACAGGTAGTTTGACAATAAAAAAAATCACTGAAAATGGAAAGACCATGTACGTATAATTGTTGTGTTTAGAACAGTTTGACATTGAAATAGACGACGTTATGTGTCTTCGTGACGGTGTTTGGCACAAAAGAACTACATGTACTTATTAATGTACATATATGTTGTCTAAAGCCCCATTAGCTTTTTCCTGTAGAAAAATATATGCAAAAAAACATTTAATTGCTGAAATTATCCCAAGATAATTATAACCGACGAAACAAGCCTTTTTTCGTCTGAAAACGCTCATTTCACTGTGATTTTTGCTTTAGTAAACTTGAAATATGTAGAGCGCGTGACGTCACTTTACTACGTGTGCATAGTATGACAGCGGGAAAACACAGGTTTTCTATAAATAGTATTTATTTCAATGATATTGAAAAAAATACGATAGTGGTTTCGGAAACATTTTTTCTTGCTATAAAGTATGCACGGGAGGAAAACACACCGGATTCCTCTGTTATAGAACAAACAGAAACTATTAGGACCAATACATTTATAAGCTTATGGGACTTTAACGGCCCATTCAACAACTATGGCCAATTAAGAGCCGCCCCAGACTCTTTTCTAACAGTTTTTCTAGATTCTTTATCCTGCCCGGTGTAAATCACCGATACATACCTAGCTCTTTTCCTGTGATTTTTAACACAATTCGATCTTGGCTCGGTAAACTGACTGAAAAAAAAACGTCCCTGAAATATCGTAAGGCGGAGTCGAGATTCGACCCCACGACCTTTCGTTTAGTAGCCAAGCGCGTTAACTAATCTTTAAACAGTGATTACTGTATGCAATGTATAGTAACCTCTTTAAAAAAATCTATGCACTTATTTGAACCCGGGTCTTTCTATTTGAGTGACCCTTTTTTGAACACTAGTACCTTGTTGCAAAACTATGTTAACATGATTTATAAATAAAAATACATTGGAATAAATTTGAAAATTTTAATTTGATCGCATAAATCCATAAAACTGAATATCGATCGCTCGATGTTCTCTAAAAACAATTTATCTAAATCGACAAATGAGTCATTAAAACTGTAATCAGATGAGCGGATAATTATCGGTAGATAATAAACGAGGTATTAGATGAATAAATAGATAATAGATAATACATATGTATCTTCAAGATCAACAGATAAAACTAAAGATTACTGATTCAGTAAGGCAATTGTTTTTTTTTTAAATTAATAAATAATTCGGATACACACATGAATGTGTCAGTGATGTTTTTTTAACCAGCTAATAAAAAGTGGGATTTTTTTTTCGATTGATGATCAATGAAAAGGAATTTATTTAAATGTGATTTTAAATTTCTTACGGATTTCAACAATAAATATTCGAAGTTGCAGAGTAGACTCAGTCGGTTAAAGGTCGTGTGCCACAGCTGTAGAGATTCGTAGTTTCAACAACTGAGTCACAATTATAGGGTTAATTATAGAGTGTCAACCATAGGGATTTGTAGTCTAAACCATAGGGACTTGGAATTCACTCTTCCATAGGGAGTTGTAGTCTAAACCATAGGGACTCGGAGTTCACTCTACCATAGGGATTTGTAGTCTAAACCATAGGGACTTGGAATCCACTCTACCATAGGGATTTGGAATGGTTTTGATAGAAGATAATTAACAACTGACAGGAAGCAATGGGCTCACTAGGAAAACTAGATATACATTTAGAAAATACAAATGATGGCGTTTTCCAAGCTGGTCAAACTGTGACCGGCAAACTTGTGGTAACAGTTTGGAAAAGTTTGAAAATTCAAGGTAAGCGATCTTTGATCGGCATAAGAATACTTCGTGTCGGTCTGAATATACTAGTATTCTATTACCACTGAACGAGAGACTGGTTAAATGAGTACAAATATTTCAATTACTAGTATGCAAAGAATATTGGTACAAGTCCATTGTATATTTTCTACCGCTTTAATGTCACTCAGAGCAATCACTTGACTTTTAACATTGTCACGTGATCATGATATAGACCAATTAGTCTGGTTCCCTGACCAATGAAATTACGCAATTACGGCGCAACCTTTCCAGAGCAACACCCTTTGGGAGTAGCAAAAGTATGTTGTTGTTGAGAGGTTGTTGCTTTATGGAGGTTAAACAAGTACATGTAGTTTGATTGTGCACTGGGAAAAATATGCTGTTGTTGAAGGGGGGGGGGGGGGGGTAGATTGAACAAGAGAGGGTCTCTCTGAAGAGGTTGTACTTCTTGTATCTTTGAACATTGAACGAACACTACAAGAAATGGACGTATTCATCCGCGAATAAGTACAATTTGCATAAATGTATTTATAAAATGTGATTTGAGTTTCATTTCTATTTCGTCTGTCACAGGAATCGAATTCAAAATCCGAGGACAAAGTCGGGCCGAGTGGCGGGAGGGGTTTGGTGATTATGAACGACAACTCTACGAGACCGAAGATTACATTAGACACACGATAGTGTTGTTTGGAAAATGTATGCAGACATTATTGCCCTAAAACAATATGTACATAACGCATTTCTTTAGCCACATCTCGTAAACATGTTGCCAGATGCTTTTCCCTTTTTTGCAATATCATTGAAAAAAATACTGTGCTACATTTCTGTATGTACTTCGTGAGTAAAAAAAGACAATTTAGGAATGTCTTTATTGCAAGTAAAAGTCAGTTTTACTGACAAGACATCTTTCTAAGTAAAATAAAACCTACTTTTATTTTAACATCCAAAAAACTAATGGGGCTTTAATGAAATAATAATGATTTATGAAAAATACGGAACCATTAAAAATTAGATACAAAAATTATTTTTGCGTCGCACGAAATCTCTTTAATCACATTAATTATGATTATTATCATATTGCTGTATTTTGGTGAGAAGATTTTATAAATTCTTTTGTTTAAATACTTAATATAAATGTCGTTATATAGCAATGTATGAAATTGAAAACGGGCAACGAAGATAAAACTTCCGGCGTTTTGATTTTCTTTCTTTCAGTACCGGTTGCGGAAATAACTCACATAGAATTGTTGGAGAGTGGGAAACACGTGTTCCATTGTAAGTTCGATCTACCAGCGGATATACCGTCTACATTTGAAGGTGCGTGACCGAATCTAGTAGAAAATGAGTATAAATCCACTTGCAGTTAAACGGCCACATATGAAGAATGGCTGTGACGTCACAGTGGACAAAATCACAAAGGTCTCGATGGCCGGTGTTGATTTTGTGTATTTTGATACTTCTTAGTTGCACTACAAAAAGTATAATTAAAACAATGAAGTTCACAATAAATAATACCTGTCAACAAAGACCACATGCTTGTACTAGTGACACGCGTATTTTATCGACTCCATTTAATAATACATGCATATTACAGTGTTTTGCATATACATGTAGTTTCATTTTTTTTCAGTGGATTTAATGCAATTATTCAACAATATTCTAGTTAAATATGTATATGAAGACCGGTTTTTTTCTGGACTGTATTCTAACCAGTACTTACTTACTCTTCCCCAAGGAGGCGACAACTTCTCCACACATATGGAGGAAAATCGACCTTTTTTGTTCACATTCGAATACATTAAACTTAAATTAGTGTGTTGCTAGATCCTTAATCGGAATTCCTCGGTATTTGTGTAAAGAAAGTACCTCGGACATAATAGACAGGCCGCCATTTTGTTGTTTTTGTTCACGGCCTACTACTTCCACCATGGCTGACCCTGGGGATTCAAGGATGGAAACAACCTGTTTCTCTATCAATGGGAATTTGATGCCCATTTTATCAATCGTGAACGATAAACACTTTGAAAGTCTGAAATTCTGAGAAAACGGGTATCTAATGGTGAAAAAAGTAGTGACCGGAAACCAAATAACGAAAATTTGTAACCCTACACTTATGTACGAGGCGTATTTCTCAGTTGCGGAAATGCCCGAGTTGTTACGATTGGTAGATCCTGTGAGACCGCGTGCGCTACTTCCTGTAGCTGGTTATCGTTTGTGTTGTAGGTTTGACTATATTGTCTTTATAGGTTCCCATGGTTACGTGCGATATTGGGTTAAGGCTAAAATACACGGTGTGTTGGGACTGCTGGACCAGACCGGAAAAGTCGAATTTAATGTGGAGAGGTCTTTGGATTTGAACAATGTGCCACGAGCGTTGGTAAGCTAGTTTTTAGTATGCAATATTGTCATTGGTCGATATAAGTACTGTGGTGTAAAAGGACCAATACAATCCACTGTAACAGAAGGACCGTTCGAAAATGGCGAACAAATAGCATTTTGATTGGTCAATTTTAAATATTCAATAAAAGAAAATTGACCAATCAGAAACGTTTGTTTTGATCTACGCCCAATATTTAGAATTTACGTGACTAACCAGTAAGTACCTCCAGATAGTTGTATAGAGGTAGATGCAACTTCCTCGATAATCGTATATGTATTAAAATAAGGTGTCGTCGCCTAGCTGGTGTATAGATGATCAATAATTAATCGATATTTTATTGTTTTAGCGATGTAGTACCGTAGCATAGCGGGAGAGTATTAGACGCCTGTTATTATAATGGCTGTTGTTTTATTAATTATGGACTAATTCTTTTCAATGTAACCTTGTTAGAAAGCTGAAATATAGCCGATTTTGGAAGTGTACTTACTTTTTCCCTATCTTATAAATTGATCGAGAAATGACGAGTTAAATGAGATTCTTTTTTTTTCGTTTATCACGCCGTGGTGGAAACATGCCCGACTTTGTGTGCATGTTCAAATAAAATTGTCATGTTTTTGTCAATCATTAACCGATTGTTTTTTAAGTAACCATGTTAAAAAGCTGAAAGATAGCTGATTTTAGAAATGTACTTATTGTTTCCCTATCTTATAAATTGATCAAGAAATGACGAGTTTAATGAGATTTTTTTTTTCGTTTTTCGCGCCGTGGTGAAAAAATGCCCGACATTGTGCACATGTTTTAGTTAAATGATCATTATCTTTTCACCAAAACATTTAATAAATATTGGAAGTAACAGAAGATTGTGTGCAGTAAGTGTTCCCAGTATCATTTTTGGTATAAGAAGTGAGGAAAACCACTTCATGTATGTCGCAGTAAGAGGCATACATTTTTTAAAAGTGGTCAATTCGACCCCTTTTTAGAGAAATTTCACAACTACACAGAGGAAACATTGTCAACAAAATCGCCTTACAAATCAATGCAGATGATTCTTTAATGTATCAATCATTGAAAAACATTGATTTTGAACAAATGCATCCATCGGTCTGTACGCCTGTTCTGCACCAATTTACCACTTATTCACGTCTTTCTGCCAATTTTCCGCCATTTTTCAAAATACTCGATCGGCAATGTCGAACTTTATCCCATTAATTTAGCCTAATTACAAGACGATACATCAAAATTATTCATGCATGCTTAATCTCAAAGTACTTAAATATAACATCATACCATAAATAGTTTCCGAAGATAAGTATTGATACGGCATAAATCAATAAAAGTTTTACTATATGTCCATTCTTTTCAATGCGACTGCGCATGCGCGCGTGGATAACGACAAGTGTTTCGACCGGATTTTTAGTTGCATCTACCGTTAATACAACTACCTGGTACCTCGTAGGTTTTCTGATAAGTGATAAATTTATAGTTATATTAATAATTACTAAAATTGTTTTTTATTATCAGGAATCTGCGGAGGATGAAGATTCCTACGTGATTTGTGGAGGTTGTTTGAGTCAAGGTTCTATATCAGCCTCGTTTAGAATAAATAGGCGTGGTTTTGTACCGGGCGAGTCCATTATTTGTGATGCCGAAATTCATAACGGATCCGTCTCTAGTATTAAATCTACTGAACTAACTTTCTACAGGGTAAACTCATAAGAATATTAGTAATTAACCAATAGAAATCCAGTATTGTGTATCACGTGATGTCTGATAACCAATATAAAGCTGGTATTGTGTGTCACGTGATTTCTGGTAATTAACCAAAGCAAAGGAAAGCCAGAATTGGCTTCACGTGATTTCTTGTAATTAACCAATATAAAGCTGGTATTGTGTGTCACGTGATTTCTGGTAATTAACCAAAAGAAAGCCAGAATTGGCTTCACGTGATTTCTTGTAATTAACCAATAGAAAGCTAGTATTGTGTGTCACGTGATATGGTTATCAACTAATAGAAAGCCAATTTCTTAGAGCAAAGAGGTTCTTGATAAATGTACATAAGTTGATATTTTTTCCTACATATGCTTCATGAGTGCATGTATGGCTCTTTATTTTAATAAGATGACCTAACGATGGTAACTAAATTATATTTGAAAAGACTCAACTCAACGATGAAATTAGAATCTATAAATAGAATCACTGTGTCCTGTTTCACATTTTAAGGGTTTTGTACACCAAATAAACTTCATTTCACGTTTTTCTAGTTGGTCACTTACGGTGATGACCCTTACACGTCAAGGACGAGAGTGAAGCAGACAATTTGTGAACAATTTCGCGGGAAAATTAAATCCGGATGTGAAGAAATCTACGACAAAGAGACGCTTACGGTTCCTAACCCACTTCCGGTTACGTCACTTCCGGGATGTTCTTTGATCGATATCGATTACGTTGTCGAGGTAAGTTAAGGTACACTAAACATTGAACCAGTCCATTTTTTCTGCGAACTGGCACAATTTAAATCTAATTACGGAAATACGGCTGTATATAGTGGTCCCGAGCTTTTTACCAGCATACATTTAATATATTGTTCGATTTGCGCTTGTAACTAGCTAACGTCGTCCTTTTAATGGACTGGGTTCTTACAAGGACTTATATACATACATGGTTCTTCATAGTTCGGCGAAATGACTTCTCTGAAATTAATTAATTCAATTAGCGGTGGAGGTCGAATATACTTTGACAAATCCAAATCGTCAAAGATAACATGCACCACGTCCTAAGTTCGAACTCACGACCCTTAGTGTCCGTACAATAAACGACAAATCTTATTAAGGTAGTGGGCGAGCTCATATTGTGATAACCAAAACAGTTTGTATATGATCCATGAATTTATCAATTCCAATCTTCGGGCTGTTTGATTTTTTTTGTACATGAATTACATTTCTCAGTATCTTTTGTTTAACTCTTTAAGCTCCGAGTGCACTGTCCAAAGCAGAAAATCAACATGAAACTACCTCTTCTTATAATAGTTGGCACTGTGCCAGTAACAGAAACCCCGCCCACTGATTTCAACCATCCAATCAGAAACATTGTAACAAACAGTGATAGTATTTCTGCACCAATTAGAAATTCATTTCTTCCTGATGATTTGATAATGTCATGGTCACAAGAAAATAGTGAACTGGACACTTATGAAAACTTGAAAGGAATGTCGTCTGCCTGCAACGTGCCACCAATGGCAACAGCACTAAATGAAAGATATCCGCCAATAGCTGAAGTATCTATTGGTCAAAGGGAGAGAACTTTAGCCAGCATATATGGAGATACCAGACGACCTCGATTATTACGAATAATGAGTAAGTAAAATAGAATCAAAGTACACAAAGTACTCATGGAAACTGATCTTACGTAAGCTTGCACTACAACATGGAAAGGAAATGAGTTAAAACAATTGCATGACGGGTGTATAAAGGCGTAGTACTTTGGTCCGCATCAAATTCATGCGCGCTGAGCGGGTGACGGCTATGGAAAGCTAAACTATCGTTCAGTTTTCACAAATCGTTTATTCTTTATTTTAAACATGTACAGAAAAACGTCGAGACTAAGTCACGCCTTGTACGGCCCTTATATTGATATATCGCCTTTAGGGTCCCAATAATAAGAAAGTTACAGTATCAAGTAGAAATTGAAAAGGGGAATATAGAACCGTGGCCCAGAAAAATAAGTGTTAATTACAGTAATGTACAATAAGATGGACGTTATGTCAGGGTAGTTGCTAAATGAGATGTTACTGTATTTATTCTTAGCTAGAACTAATGGACCGAAATTGTACAAAGTTTTGTGCATCATTTCTTACTTCTTATGCAGAGTTTTCTCCCTTTTTTACAGCTGTCGTGAACGAAGGGGCTGAATTCGAGGACGAAGATTCTGTGTAATAAAAGTTTTTTTTGGCATAGAAGGGACATGGTTAGATACAAAGTTGACACTCAAATAATGAAAGAAAGGATAATCCAGACCCATGGGGCTGAGTACGTTCCTACCTCAAATGGCGTTATACATGTATTATGCATCTTCAGAAAATTGAGGTGAAACTCGCAGACTGTGACGTTATGTCTTGTTGTCATGGCGACATATTTATAGTTCTGGTGAAATTACATAATTAAGTCTAACAACGTAGCAATAAGACAAGACTGATAAAAAACAATGAAAAACAAAAAAAATCAGGTAATCATCAACATTTCTATAAGAACAAGGGAGACAAGTCTATTATTATTACAATAAATATTATCGTAGTTGTTTCCCTTTAACCACTGTATTTAATGAGAAGACTCTTCACGGACATCAAATATTATAATGGATTATGCTATCCCACTTAAATTGTAAACAAAATGTACATTACATATGAAAATAAATAACATAGATTAAATCAAGACTATTTAACTGAGATAAAAGCTATGCATTTTTACATAAGACTATTGAGAAGTGTTTTTTTTTGTTGTAAATAGACACAGCAAAAAAATTGTTGACGCACTTTGACTTTTACAAATCTAGATTCTGAAAAATACATAAGACTTCATGACAGGGTGTATTTGGCTAGAGAAGGTCAACTAAGACTTCTTGGGTATTTCAAAATGCCACTGGCTAGACTTGAACATTCACTATAACTATGTTTTACTGTATCTGATTCTTCACTATATCAGAGTTCACTATAACCATGTTTTACTGTATCTGATTCTTCACTATATCAGAGTTCACTATAACCATGTTTTACTGTATCTAATTCTTCACTATATCAGAGTTCACTATAACCATGTTTTACTGTATCTAATTCTTCACTATATCAGAGTTCACTATAACCATGTTTGACTGTATCTGATTCTTCACTATATCAGAGTTCACTATAACCATGTTTTACTGTATCTAATTATTCACTATATCAGAGTTCACTATAACCATGTTTTACTGTATCTGATTCTTCACTATATCAGAGTTCACTATAACCATGTTTTACTGTATCTGATTCTTCACTATATCAGAGTTCACTATAACCATGTTTTACTGTATCTGATTCTTCACTATATCAGAGTTCACTATAACCATGTTTTACTGTATCTGATTCTTCACTATATCAGAGTTCACTATAACCATGTTTTACTGTATCTAATTCTTCACTATACCAGAGTTCACATTAACTGAGTTTTACTGTAAACACGAAAAACATCAAAAGAGAACAAACACAACAGGATTTTTTTATCATATTTTTAATAATTTTTTGAAATGTTTTTTTTTATAGTTATTTGCCTAACACCTCCACTGAAACGGGAGATTAGTATATATATATATATTATAATAATAATAATAATTATACGGACAAAGTCTTGTCAACACATAATGACAATTAATAATAAACATAAAACTTTGCCCACAGATTCAATGATCGTTTTTCTGTCCAAATTCACATGTATTCATTAGGCTAAGAGAAAGGTTATGTGTAGGATTACTTGACCGCAAAAATTTGAATACGTAGGTCGTAAACTTTTTAAGACTTTTATAAACGCACCATCTGTACTTTGGATGACAACATTATCATTGTCTCTCATTTTTTTTTCACAAACAGTATGTTTAGAATAAGAAATGTGACAGTCTTACGACCTACCTACCTAAATTATTATGTTCAAGTACCCTTAAACATATATTTTTTTCCCTAGCCTAACAAAGACTTGGCTAAGACACAATCCAACAAAATCATGATAAACCAAGAAGAATTCTAAAATATTCTTAAATCATATTTACCCACAAAAACAAACTCTGAACAGAATTTGCATAAAACATAGAAATTTGCTACAATATCCGAAAGATAGAATCAAAATTAAAAACAGTCTTGAACAAAAATAATTAACAGCTAATTCACAACCAATAAACAAACAAGTGCTTTCTTATCACCACAGTAACAGTACAAATGCTAGATTATTAATTGGTTAACTACCAGTAACCACATGAAATATATAAGCTAGCTTCCCATTGGTCAATTACCAGAAATCATGTGATAAAGCCAGCTTTCCATTGGTTAATTACCAAAAATCATGTGATAAAGCTAGCTTTCCATTGGTTAATTACCAAAAATCATGTGAGAAAGCTAACTTTTCATTGGTTAATTACCAAAAATCATGTGATAAAGCTAGCTTTCCATTGGTTAATTACCAGTAATCACATTAGATTAAAAACTAACAGATAAATACAGAAAGGCACACATGGTTTTACAGATCACAAACAAAAACTTGATTTTTACTGACAATTAACATTTAAAATGACAACACAAAACATAAGCAATATTTCTGGTAAACAATGTTTCCATACAGGGTCTAACATCAAAACTACAGAATTTAGTTGCTTGTTTATTAAAAAATACTTTAAAAACCACTTAAATTGAATAGTGAATCTATTTTTAGACATCTATTTTTAGACATCATTTTTTAGAAAATCTGAATTCAAGAAAAATCTTAATTGGCAACAGATTTATTTTCTATGGTCAATTTTAATGAGGTGGTTGTAATATTCAAGAAGTTGCTGTGTGAGGGTGCACAGCATATTCAATAATATTTTTTAATACTACTCTGATAGCAATAACATAGTAACATCTAGTTGTATTGCTAAAGTTAGTGATTTCCCCCAATTAAAACGATGTAACAACAATAAAACCCGATTAAAACTAACTTCCAATTAAAAAACCCATTAAAATTAATATCCAAGTAAAAAATACCCATTAAAAATAATATCCAATTTAACACCCATTAAACACCCGTAATAAAATTTATCATCTTAATATTGTTTTTTACTTCAAAATCATTAAATTTATGAAACTTATATATGCTTGAACTGTGGCTATATAGAGACAATACTCTCTTCATGCACAAAATAAGATCAAATTTTACAAGTTCTTTCATCAACTGATGTACACGATCCAATTTCTTCAACAGACAAAACTTAAAATATTTGACGAACTTAAAAAAATTAAAATTAAAAGATTTTTCTTAGGTCTTACACCTGGACTAAAACAGTATTTCAATCTACTGTGAGAAATTATACTTAATCCTAAGGGATAAATATCTTCAAACATTGAAATGAGACTTTGCCCATGAAGCCAAGGTCTTTTAGCTTACCTATTAAGCTTAGAGGGTAGGGCATTGTAATGAAGAATTCATGTAATGCAAGCAAGAAATTAAGAAACAAATCAAGTCATGTTGAATTGAGTCAATTCTAATATTGATTTTTTTTTTCAATAGTATGATTTTTGTAATTAATTGTAATATAAATTTTTTTGGAGGAAAATGCAAGAATTAGAAAAATCACATTCAATATTTTCCTATCAAGTTCAATTTGTTACAATTTTATAAAATTTTTAAAAACGTTTATAACTCGAAGTTTTAGTAGAGAAATTATTGAAATAAAAACTTTGTAGTTTGATTTTAATGTCGAAATTTACTGAAAATTCACAACTGGTAGGAAATTCCATAAATTTGAGAAAAAACGAAATTTAAGTTTCTTAAATGCATGTCATGGAATTCGAGTTAAAAGCAAAGCAAAGGGATACAACAATAAGTGATTAAATTGTTTAGAGATGAGGGAATTACCTCCCTTTACACAATGTCAATCTTAATGTTGGGTACCAGACAATCCATTAGGATTTCTACCCATTATACGAAGAAGAAGTAGAATAAGCTCTTTTTTGGTAACCAGGGGACAGAACTCTGGATTCTTAATGCATAAACCAACCAATCTTGGCTACCATTAAAATAAATATTTTTTTTTTAAAGATGCAACAACTAATGAAATCAATATCTGGGTTAAAATAATTTCAGACGAGAACAAGTTTGTCTCTAAGGAGCCATACAAAAACTGATTCTGTTCAAATCACTTTTATATTTTTCAGTTTACATAACAACAGAAATGCATCACGCACAGAAGTTCCGCAAAATTAATGATAAATGAAAATTATTCCAAGTACTTTCTGATACTAAACATGAGAAACATTAATACAAATGCGTAAAAAAAGACTGATACAGAAATTACCTTATATGATTGAATCAAGTATTTTAAATGACAACTACATTGCCAATTACAACTGCCACTCACATACAGCCAAACCTGTTAACAAAAGCCACCCTTGAGAAAGACATAATGTGGTCTTTATTTGCAAGTGACCTTTATTCAGGGTAATATTGTTCTAAATCATCAATGTGTTTTTAAAAGAACGGCCTTTATTCACAGGGTGGCCTTTATTCACAGGTTGGCCTTTATTCGGAGATGGCTGCTAACACAGGTTTGGCTATATTCGGTCGAAAGTTTTTTAACCAGTTGGTCGCATCACAGTGCATGCAGCAATACTTTAAGACTGACTTTATAAAAACATAATTAATGCATTCAAAACTTGTTCAACGAAATCCTTAACAAATTGAAAAAAAAAAAACATGTAAAATGAAAAACCCCGCTTTCAGTTCTTGCCCCACCTCTCTGCATTCGGCACTTCTCCTGATAATATGGCACAGATTTTGGAACATGTAACAGACAAAGCTGTAAGTAACACTAATGGTACACAAGAATTCGAGGAAAAAAAGTGAAACCCAATTATTTCTAGATTCAGGAGTAGTTTTTCATTAACTTATTTCGCCGCAGAAAAAATTATATATACTGATATATATCTCAACTAAAGTCTCACCAGAGAAATACAGTCAAACCTGTGAACAAAGGTCAACCTTGGGAAAGACAAAATGTGGCCTTTATTGACAGGTGACCTCCATTCTGAAGTCAGTTTGTTCTCCAAAATCAATGAAGCTAGCACAGGTTTAACTGTACGCAAAGTTTATAAACTTGTTTTTAAGAAAAATTCTCCATAACAAAATTTTAATACTCAGTCGAAAACTTGTAAAATATGGAAAAAAACGACTGACTTAAAAATAGCTTTGATAATTTGTTGATATTCAGGTCAGAGGTTAAACAAAATTTACATATATAAATAATGAGTCATTTCTACGCAAAAAAATGCCCCAAAGATATAAACATCAGCAACAACAAATAAACAACAACAGATTCCAATAAAAAAATTACCATAGCAACACAAAACCTGAGCCTAAGTTGTATGGGGCTGCCATTGATTCCAATCATATCAACAGTAAAACCTTGATTATCCGAATTTGATTATACCAACACTTGGGTGTTATCCGAAATGAATTTTCGGTACCGATTTCCCCTATATATTTTGATGTAAAATAACCTTCGTTATCCGAATTGTGATATCCGAAATCATGGATTATCCGAAATAATATTTCAGATAATCGAGGTTTTACTGTATCTGCTAATTTTTTCTTCCAATTAATATTCAATACAAATTTGAGAACATAAATATTTATGAAAAAAAATCATGGTAAAATTTTGTAATAAGTGAGAAACAGCTTCTTGATGCAAAGTTCTTGTAACAACAAGATCAGAGAAAAATATATTATTTTTTTACAATTTTTCATAAAAAAAATACTGTTTTCAACATCATTGATATGTAAAAATGGAATCAATAACAGCCCATATCTTATACAGATGTCATGTTTATTTCAAATTAATGAGGTATTTGTTTGAGAAATCATAACACAATAATTATTGTCCCCTATTTGGGCCTCAAATTTCCCCTCACTGGGCCCATTCTTAGAAACTACTACAAAAAAACCTGAGTCCCTTAAAAAAAATTCTAGGTGAAAAAAAATTTTGTAATGAAATTTCAGGTGATAAACTGACCATAAATTACATGAACCAATTTCAGAAAATAGTTCAACAAAGGGAGGTAACTCTAATCAAGTTGAACATACAAAGGGAGACAACTCCACCATTTTGCTGGGTAAGATCAACTAAGTAGTATATTGTTTCTATAATTTAAGTGTTAAAAAAAACAATAGATGAGAAAATGAAAGAAAGAGATTTAGACGGAAAAAAATCAAATTACAAATAATGAATAAAAAAAAATATTGGACATAAATTTATACAATAATTATGTCATATCTTATGAACTGGCACCAAATTTGTTAAAACATGAAAATCTAACTATTCTATTAGATGTAATAGATTACTATTGGTTGCTAGGCAACATGAAAATAAATGTAAATTACTCTGTATGACTTTAAGAATAATTACCTTTTACAAATTTAAATAAAGTATTCAATAAAATCCTGCACAAGAAGTTTTTCGTCAACCTTTTTTTAAAGATGACCTTGAAATCAAACAATTGAAATACTGTAACTAGGTGAAGGTCATTGCAATCAAGGTCACTGTAATAATGCCAAGGTCGTTAACTCATTAGATGAAAAAAAGTCAAAATCTGCAGAAAAGTAAAACAAAGTATGTGGGGAAAATTGTTATATTTTTATGCTACAACAAGTCTGTGAATAATTATCAAAAGAAATTTTAAGTTCAAACAAAGGGCTAAGACAGAAATCATAAATGAACATAAATCAATATTTGAAATACATAATGCCTGAAGAGAACTAGTTAATGTATGTGATGCAACTCACAATAATCCTTTATCATCTATTTATATTTAGCATGATTTCTAACCAGCAAGGACACGACGTAATAGCTTGACGAGAATAATTCGGACCCCAGCCCTTAGCGAAACTTACACGTATAGAGTAGGGATCATAAGGCCCGTCTAAATATTTTGGGTCATGTAAGTTGTCCATCAAGTGTTTCCGATCATAATCGTAAATCTTCAAAGAATATCCAGAAAACACTTTATGTACATTTAACGTTCGACTTTTCGACGATTCCAACGTCGGAGAGTGTACAAATATGGCATACTGTGACCTATTATAGAGCCAAACACTATCACCTTCCCGGCTCAGAATAACACCAAAGCCAATCTTTTCCCGAGTCCGGCGCACCGATTCCGTCTCGGCACTTTCTTGTAACACATGAAGGCAAAGACCCTCGCCCCGAGGTAGATACTCATAAATGTTTATATTGGGGTCAAATACAGTCAAAAGACGACCCATTCTATGGCGTAGTTCCCAGTATGCTAAAGTACACCAATGGCCGCTCCATAAACTCTGACCCGTGTCGACACCTGGTTGCTGGGGAGGCATATCTGAAACAACGAAAACAACAAATTAATTAATTAATAATAATTCATTGACATGAATAACTTTTTTATTCATTAATTAACAATACATGTTTGTGAAACAATCCTTTCCTAAAAAATCTGAGGAGCTTAGGCCAAATAGTTCTTAGTTATTACCAGGGCAAAGTTTGGTTACGGATGGACCAACTGACATGTGCAAAGCAATACACCTTCTTTTCTTCGAAAAGGGGCATAACTAAGAATTCAAAATGACAAGTAAATCATGTTTTCTTAATTTTCATCAATTATGACAAATTCAAGAACCAGTCAAACTCAAGTCTGATTCTGAATGAGTGAAACAGAGAACCAGTCTAACACAATGAATATGTAAACAGAAACAAACAAGGAACCAGTCTAACACAATGAATATGTAACCAGAAACAAACAAGGAACCAGTCTAACACAATGAATATGTAAACAGAAACAAACAAGGAACCAGTCAAACACAATGAATATGTAAACAGAAACAAACAAGGAACCAGTCTAACACAATGAATATGTAAACAGAAACAAACAAGGAACCAGTCTAACACAATGAATATGTAACCAGAAACAAACAAGGAACCAGTCTAACACAATGAATATGTAAACAGAAACAAACAAGGAACCAGTCAAACACAATGAATATGTAACCAGAAACAAACAAGGAACCAGTCAAACACAATGAATATGTAAACAGAAACAAACAAGGAACCAGTCTAACACAATGAATATGTAAACAGAATCAAACAAGGAACCAGTCTAACACAATGAATATGTAACCAGAGACAAACAAGGAACCAGTCTAACACAATGAATATGTAAACAGAAACAAACAAGGAACCAGTCTAACACAATGAATAATTTATGTAAACAGAAACAAACAAGGAACCAGTCAAACACAATGAATATGTAAACAGAAACAAACAAGGAACCAGTCTAACACAATGAATATGTAAACAGAAACAAACAACTTTTCTAGGCCTCTGTATCTACCTAACAAGTAACGTACTTTAACAATGAAGTTTTTTGTCTATTTCATTATAAATGTCACTCAGTTAAGACAAATTCATTATATAGTTACGTACAACTCTTAACAATATAGTTCATCGTATTATATACACATACACACTCATACACGTCACGTTGGCTACCGGGAGGGCCCAAAACGACGTTTCACACACATTTACAGAAAATACGTAGACATAACTTCTAGTCTTAAATGCAATAAAATTGTACTTTGTCATATTATGTGAGTATCATATCAAAACATTACGACGCAAAACTGAAGTAAACTTTCTTTTCCTAACAAAAAAGATACATCAATTCTGCACTAGAGTTTGCAACAAACCAATATCAAATGTATATAAAAAAAGTGGCGACACGATGTTCCATACAGACAATAGAAGGCGAGAGATATCAGCAAACAGACAATACTTCATTCATAAGGCTAAAATCTAAAGCAATTCATACACAATTCTGACACCACTTGTAGTTCACAAGATTATGTTTTACATAGGACAAATGTTTGCTGCACAGACAATAGACTCCACATTACGGTCAAACAAAATAAGTAATGGGAATAAACTGCATAAGCATGTCATGAACTCCACAACCAGCCAATATCCAATCAGAGGAGATCATTAATTAATTATCAATAAGCATAAGAGACGATTCATTAATTATCAATAAGTAAAAAGAGACCATTAATTAATTATCAATAAGCATAAGAGGCTATTAATTAATTATCAATAAGCATAAGAGACCATTAACTATATCAATAAGTAAAAAGAGACCATTAATAAATTATCAATAAGTAGAAAGAGACCATTAATTAATTATCAATAAGCATAAGAGGCTATTAATTTAATTATCAATAAGCATAAGAGACCATTAATTTTTATCAATAAGCATAATCAAATATCAATAAGCATTAGAGGTCATTAATTAATTATCAATAAGCACGAGATACCATTAATTAATTATAAATAAGAAGAAATGACCATCAATTAATTATCAATAAGAATGAGATACCATTTATTAATTATCAATAAGCATGACATGAGATACCATTAATTAATTAATTATACATAAGAAGAAAAGACCATCAATTAATTATCAATAAGCATAAGAGACTATTAATTAATTATCAATAAGTAAACAGGACCATTACTTAATTATCAATAAGTAAACAGGACCATTACTTAATTATCAATAAGTAAACAGGACCATTACTTAATTATCAATAAGTAAACAGGACCATTACTTAATTATCAATAAGTAAACAGGACCATTACTTAATAATCAATAAGGATAAATAACAAGTAAATTTTTTCTATTTATCAATTAGCAGTCATTTAACAATATAATAATCATATTGTCAGTGAAAAATAACAAGCCATTTCAGCCTTGAGTAAAATCACGCCTTTGAATTGAATTCATTAAAACATGATATTTTCTAGAACTATTCATGAATAGTTCATAAATAGTTCATGAAGTAAGAATAACTATTTAACAGGAGCAGACAAATAAATTCTCCCGAAGATCAGAACTGATCATAAAATTTATTCCGTTGAGAGGTCAAGTTCCACGCTTGACCACGATGGACAATTAATGTCTGGTATTGCCAGGACATTGCTTGGTCAAGTGGCGTCAAGAGGGACACAAATCGAATCATATATCATAGATTCTACCTATTTTCAGAACGTTAGACTATTTCCACGGAGACAGCGTTCTTCAAATGGTTGCCAAGATAGACTTCATGTTATAGCCTATAAGAGCATTGATCATGGTCACTGTGTATACTATGATCGTGCCCTACAGACAATGTAATAATCCAAAGCCGCCAAATGCCAAGACAATCTAAATTATCAATCTCTGTTGGTCACTCAACAAATGTTTGACCACTCCCCCAGTAGACACAAATCTGCTGAGGGTTGCCAAAAATTCTTCGCTGACCACAATTTTAGTGAAGATGGCCATCCAGAAATGGCATTCCTAAGTAAACACATACTTTCCTGGGAGCCGCAAGTCCTAACACCGATGCCAAAATTTTCATTAAGGTACATAAATCTTCTTCAGTCCACATCACAAAAAGCAATCAGTCACTTTCAGAGCATACTGTGGAATCATTAATTTATGTTGGGGATTCAATTTGTGGATTTCGTGGGTTGGCTCCTCCACAAAATCAAATCCCCGCAAATTTAAATGCAGAGATACTAGTAAGGCATTTCTTTTCAAAGATCAAAATCAACGAATTTACGTCCCCACAAAATAGCCATTTTAGTAAAAACCATGAAAATTGAGCCCAACGAAAATAAATGAAAATACAGTATTTTTCCCACTCCACATCAGACCTTACTTTTGCTACTCTAATTTGTGTCCAAAATATGAAGAGTCATTTAATTAAATGATCATAACAAAATAACCACAAAAAATCTGTCTTGAGTACTTAACATGCAAACTGGAAAACCGTAAAACTCTTAATAAAGGCTCCATGGGATTTAACATTTTCCAAAAGGGGTGGGGCCTTTTAAGAGTTTTTTTCTATATCATAAATCAACGAAAATGGTTTAAATTTAGCTATGCCATGTTTATTAAGGTTCACAGCATAAATGGCCAACATGTCATAACCTTAGAATGTGGGGAGGGAGGAGCTTTATTATGGGAGGGAGGAGCTTTATTAGGAGAGAGAGGAGCTTTATTAGGAGAGAGAGGAGCTTTATTAGGAGAGAGAGGAGCTTTATTAGGAGAGAGAGGAGCTTTATTAGGGGAGGGAGGAGCTTTATTATGGGAGGGAGGAGCTTTATTAGGGGAGGGAGCTTTATTAGGGGAGGGAGGAGCTTTATTAGGGGAGGGAGGAGCTTTATAAGGAGAGGGAGAAGCTTTATTAGGAGAGAGAGGAGCTTTATTAGGGGAGGGAGGAGCTTTATTAGGGGAGGGAGGAGCTTTATTAGGGGAGGGAGGAGCTTTATTAGGGGAGGGAGGAGCTTTATAAGGAGAGGGAGAAGCTTTATTAGGGTAGGGGCTCTTAATAGAAATATTACGTTATTTGTAATTACGACCAACCGACTGAGGAAATAATCTACCACCACAACATACAGGCACCTACTAAGGAATGACCATACAAAAGCTTGTCTGTTTTATATAGACAATCATTAAGATAGATACTACCAAAGCAGCCGAGATGAATATCAAATACTGGGGAGAGAAATCAGGCAATCTAAGAGACAGCGAGCCTGGACACAAATTATTATACAGAGACAACATGGCATCCCTAGATTATCTGCCATGATTTATAAGCAAGGATTACTAAGGCCAGACTAAGGCAAATAATTAGTTTCACGTCCCTTTTCGGACCCCCCCACATACAATCAAGAACTCATCAAGAACCAAACAAATCCATGATCAAATAGTTATTCATATCATGAACTATTCAAGAACATATCAAGAAAAACTCATGTTTTCATTAATTCTATTTGAAGAGGGAAGGTTGGCACTGTCAATTTTCACTTCTACCCCCCTTACCTGTTTTGTAGCCTGCTAGTTCATGTTTAAGGCCAAAATTGATATTTTTTAACAAAACTAACCTATCATAAACTTGTCAGGAGGGGGGAAGCAAACATTTTCTCTTAGACTGGCCTTATATTACTTATTTAGTAGTTCGAAATAATAAACAAGAAATGTAGAGTCAGACTATTTTCCAACTGGGCCACCTGACCATTAAACACTATGACCTTTGATGACCTTATGAATCAAGCTCAGCCATTGGTCAATTTTGAAACTTCACTCAGAACTATCCAATCAGATGCCTGGGATTTAGAAATTGTGCCAAGATTCTGCAACAATATGCTCACAATAACATCTGTAATTAAATAGACAAAATATTTATGGGAAATGCATTCAATCTTCGAAGAAAATTCCTATTAAATAACCAATCCAATACAGATCATAGAGCCGGCCTTTAATCTAAGCCGCACTATTGACCTTTTTCCCATATTGTCGAAAGAGTTTAGTCGAATTCTCCAAACATTTTGGGTCGTCACAGCGGCTAGACTTATTTCCCCAGCAGTGACTAGAAGATAATAGCAAGCCTTACAAAAGGCCTGGTCCCTTTATGACAAATATAATAACCAGTCAAACTCAATAGACTGGTTCCTGATACGGAATCAAAACAGAGAACCGGTCTAATATAACAGACTGTTCGGCAATATAGAACGCTAAGAAATCTGTCTCCTAGTTCCACTTACTTATATCAGATTTAACGAATAAATCATTTTGAAACCTAACTACCCTTTTCCTTGAGGGAATACATATGACTCCTACAGGCTAGATACTTGTCAGTTTGTACCAATAGTTTAACTAAAAGCAATCAAATTAGGACAAAAAAATAAGACAATATTTATTGTTTCCTTCACATTGAAGAGTTGTAAGAAATAGAATTTTACTACCTTCACATTGAAGAGTAGTGAGAAAAAGAATTTTATTTCCATCACATTGAAGAGTTGTAAGAAATAGAATTTTATTTCCTTCACATTGAAGAGTAGTGAGAAACTAAAGATGATACAAATAACCCAAAGAGACCAAAAGAGCAAAAATACAGCATAAACAGCGCAAATAGACAAAAAAATCAAATCACAGATTCAGTAATGGAAACATAACAAATATTCATAACACGAAACATTAACAACATTCCACCGGGGCACCAGCAGACTAAATCGCAGTCCGAATTACGACCAATAAAAAGAAGTTGAACGGTAATCGTACCAAAACACTCAGACAGCTAGTAGACATAGAATCATAAAATAAGTAACTGTAGACTCCAAACGATGAGCTGCAAGGTCATAACATCATAAAATAGTGTTGACTCAGAATACAAAATAAAGTGGATTCAGCCATAAGCTTAATGATACATAAGTATCTTTTCTTTCATTTCTGATTGTTTTGGCTCCACTGTTAGTCTAGGCATCAGTAGAGAAATGACCACAATGTGAGAACCTGTCTAGAGAAGACCCATTATCGAGAAACATAAAGCAAGCAATTAATACTCTGCACTTAATATTTGTGTAAAAGCAACAGTTATTAATACCACATTTGAATAATGATCAATTAAGAAGTTTTCTCCAATGACAGTCCGTCTGATTATCTAGTCCACGGTCCAGGACGCAAGGATGCAATAAACAACGCATCCTAAAAATTTTGTTGCGAGTATATTTCAAGTGATGGCTAATATAGAACACAAAACCATTTTGTGATTTAGTGTTCTTGTTCATTTGTAAATGTCTCCCATCTCCATACAACCCATTCATTTAATAACAATAACAAATACAAGGCCCCTGATAATATCAACAAATTTATATGACCCCTGGTAACATTTGGGGTCCTAGCAATATTCATAAACTGATATGGCCCCTAGTAACATTTAGAGTCCAATTTGGCCCCTAGCAATATTTATGATCTTAAATGGCCCCTAGTAAAATTTAGGGTCCAATTTGGCCCCTAGCAATATTTACGAACTTATATGACCCTGGTTACATTTAGGGTCCAATCCGGCCCCTGACAATATTTTCGAACTTATACGGCCTCTAGTAACATTTAGGGTCCAATTTGGCCCCCAGCAATATTTACAAACTTATATGACCCATGGTTACACTTAGGGTCCAATTTGGTCCCTAGCAATATTTATGAACTAATATGGGCCCTAGTAACATTTAGGGTCCAATTTGGTCCCTAGCAATATTTATGAACTTATACAGCCCCTAGTAACATTTCAGGTCTACTTTGGCCCCTAGCAATATTTACATACTTAAAAGATCTTTATTAACATTTAGGGTCCAATTTGACCCCTATGAACAAACTTATACGGCCCCTAGTAACATTTTGGGTCCAATTTGGTTCCAAGCAATATTTACGTACTTATGAGATACCTGGTTTATCAACACCAGGAGAAACTGACGAAAACTGATTTAAAGAACCCAATCCAAAAATATGCAGAAAAGTGAAAGCTACGATATTTATGTAAAACATAATTTATAAACGCAAGTTCTCCAAGATAAGATACAAAGCTAAGTGTTAGTTACACTTTCGTCATTACGAAACCATAATGGTACTGAACGTGTTTATAAATACATCGTTATCTATTACAGCCCCCCCCCCCTCCCTGCCAACCCGTGTTATTCAAAAATCGCTTCATTCTTGCTGTACTAGATTTAGAAAAGTATGAAAAAATGATCCAATCAAACGGATGTGTAAAAAATAATAAGTCTTTCATTTTATGTATTTTTAATTTTTTTTACCATATATTTAATTGATTTTTAATAATGCTATTTAATTTTGATTAAAATGAAGAAAAAAGCAAACAATGTTTTCAAAATAGCGCATCAAACAAATGAGTACAATTTTAAACATCATGAACTGTTTCAAGAATTTCTCCTATCTTAGGTCAACTAACGTAAGAAAAATACACATACCTCTCTCTCACACAGGTATTTTGTTCAAAAATTAATTTTTTATTCCAACTCCCCCGTTGGAGGCCTCTACATTTTTCAATGGACTGGATCAGCGTATTAAGTTAATGTTATCTTTATTTACTCTACTGTAATGTCTGCATAGTGGAGACACCAGTCTAGCCAGAATGAGATATCCCATCATTCATATCACACAAGCTTGAGGTCTCCCACAGGGAAATAAACGCGAAACCACTCAACTCCTGATTTGTTTAAACACAATGATGAATGGTAATTGAGTTTTAATGGGGCTTTTTAGAGACGTACTTTATATCAACACGCCATCTATATCAAGGGGCGGACATTGCATACAATGCCTCTAAAAACGAGAAACCATGCAAAAACCAGTATCGAACTCCTGTACACCCTATAGGCAAGCTTAAAGTTTTCGCAGGGCTTAAATCTCGTCAAAATGTTTTGAAAATGACAGAAATTCCATACTGACGGCTATCAACAATGAATTGTTTTGTGTGCGAAGTTTACAAAAAGTTAAAACTGTTGAAAATGCCTATTTAAATTGCAGTGGGATGACACAGTGTATAAATAACTCAAACTCAATCAACTATCTAAGATGATTATGATTCAAAATCAAACATTTGATTCAGTCTCTTGTACAAATAAATTAATTGGTTAAAATCATTTCAGGACTTAAAACCACAAGATAATCACTAATTATCATGTTAACATTCCTAAAAATCTGGAGTTTTCATTCAACCCAATTTTCCAATGTCCATGAATATAAGTCAGCAACCTCAACTATCACGGACAGCTTCCTTATTCAATAACATTTTTAAACAAATTCCACGTACAAATCGTACAAAACACGCATAAAACCAACAATTGACTTGAATATAAAATTTTATGAGTAAGACACAAGATTTAACCATTCAATGTTATAATGCCCTTTTTTCCACCAGAGTCCCCTTAAAAATGTGACGAGGAGCAGAGGAGAGGGTCCTAATTGGACAATGAGGACTTAAATCTAGACGTAACTTCAACAATCCCGATATTACGTTGATTACTCAGTCAAAGCTAGTTTTTCGACCCACGGTTTGTAAGGCATATTGAACAGGCGACGCTCAGACTGTAGTTAGCATTTGTTAATATCTTTGATCATAAACAAAGATACAGTTTGTATGGTAATCAGGCTGTCATGTGGGAAATATTGGTTTCTACGGTCAATAATTGTAGTTTCTATTTTCTACACTTTTGGATTTTTGGACTATATTTCTTTGACATTTTTAATATCATGTAAATGTATTTACAGTAAAACTCACTTTAACAGCCACTTGTAAACAAAGGTCACTGTTTTGCATACATTCACTGATCAGCCATTTTTGGGGCTTTTAGGGGAAGGTGATCAGGGGTGAATGCTCCAAGAGCAAAAAGGCTGAAATACCCTTACCCCACCCCTTCATACTAGCACAAACATAATTTTTGAGTAGGTCAGACTGAATCTGGACCCTTTTGTTTCAAAGGTTTTAAGACAAAAAAGAGGAAATCAGCTGAAAGGAGGAGGAATCACACCCCTGGTCACTGATGGGTCGGTCCTTTCAGGTGGGCGGAATATGTCAGATAGAGAAAATTTCATCTTTTGGCTCCAGGTGGTTTTTAATTTGAATTTTGAAAGCCTTAAGTACAGTTAAACCTGTGTGAGTGGCCACCTCTACATTAAGGCCACCCAGTGAAAAAAGGCCATTCTTTGAAAAACTGTCACTATTAATTCAGTAAAAAATGACCTCCGAATAAAGGTCACCTTTCAATAAAGGCCACATTTTGTCTAACCCAAGGGTGGCCTTTGTTCACAGATTTGACAGTAACTTTACTTTTTTTGTAACTTTTCAATAAGTATAATAATATCCACAGGTTGTAAATGTACAATGGCATGAAACACTGCACACGTTACCGTAGAAACAAAAGATTAAATTTGTACAGTCTGACGGTCGCCATTGTTTTCCATATGTAGGGGCAAAGTCTCCATTCACTGAAGAAACGTGATCAAATTTCTCGAATTTATATCAAATGAAAAGCTAAAATAACAGAGAACTCAATCTGCTCAATTGGGCAAAATTTAAGCAATTTGAAATAACAGAAAAGCTACACAATATGTAAGCTACCAAACCACAATGTTGTGTACAGATGAAATACATGTATCTGATAGGTTGATTCTTAGCCAAGCCTTCGAAATCAACCAATGAAAAGGCGGCATAACAAAAATGGTCACCAATCAAAATTTTACAGCCATAGGCCAGAAAAAAGTAATGTTTACCGTTCTTAGACCAAAAAGGTAAAAATCATACTTTTTGTAGCTTGGAAGAATAATTTGTTCCAAAATATTCTTGTACTTCTGATTTTCCAGTTAGAAACTAAAGGGTCCATGCTAAAAATAAGGGTTCAGTCAGGTAACGTTAAGGGCCCTTATAATAACACCTAATGTAGACAGTTATCTTAGAATAAAGCAAAATGTACAAGCCACCTAAATTCCGAGTTTAAAACGAACAACTTTAAAACAAAGGGAGGTAATCTCGAAGTAAGATAACTCATACATTAAATTTTGTTAACCCAGAACTTCTAACATGTCGAAAATGATTATCAGCACCAAAACCTATGAACAACATCACAAACTAGAAACAACATCAACAACAGTCTCTGGACGAATTTTCTTCAAACCTCAAGAAAATTATCTCAGTCTTCACAAATCATAGACAAACTGGCAAAAAATTCTCCTTTACAAACATTGAAATGTCAAATGTAAGTAGTTTTTCATGTTAATATATTTTCTTCAAATCTGAGTTGATGAGAGAGCTTTACATTCTCAGGAAAGAAAACTAACTTCTAATGGATGTACATACATTGATCAGATGGTTCAAGCCACAGAACTCAAAATGTGGTTTCGGGTTCGAATTTTGGTTCCCAGTTCACAGCAAGAATTCTGGTTCCAGACTCACAAGCTGTAATTTTGGTTTCTTGGTTCTGAGTTTGAATTTTGGTTCCCAGTTTTGAGTTTGAATTTTGGTTCCAGACTCACAAATTTTATTTATGGCTTCTTGGTTCTGAATTTGAATTTTGGTGCCGGGTTCAAGAATTTTAATTTTTTTGGTTCCCAGCTCTGAGTTTGAATTTAAAATAGCCTCCAAAGAAAGGCCACCTGTCAATAAAGACCACATTATGTCTTTCCTAAGATTGGCCTTTGTTTACAGGTTTTTGGCCAATATGCAACATTTTGGGATCAAGTCTATCAAACTGAGGCTGCCGAGGAGATTTTGAAAAAAATAGAATTTGGAGGAATTTAAAAATTTTAAAAATGAATTATAATCAATTAGCATTCATTTTTTTAAATAAATGACTTCATGAATGCATTTTAAAAAAAAGACGTAATTTGTAACCTTCAATATTTACAAATCCTCGACTAATCACCGCCTATCCCTATAGTCCGTCAGACCGAAAAAAAATTCATTCATACTTACTTAGACTCGTCATGGGGTTAATACCGACATATTTGTGGGGACTGCCAATTAACATAGTAGACAGAGAGGCCTCCAAACATATAAGATAAATGAAGCGTGGCGTATCATACAAGCATATTAATATTACAAAACAGGGTTTATGACAATAACTGTCACTTTTTGAAACTAAATACTTCAAACGTAATTTTATTGAAAGTTATGTATGTACATAAAGATATAATCAGGTATTAGCTGAAAATATTCGAAGCACAAAATAACAAAACTGACATTGGCGATTGCTCTGTCACTTTTATAAAATCCTATAACAACAGCCCGCAAACTGATTCGGGTACTGAAAAAGGGCCACATAATGAAGTATCAAATCAAAGGCCTGACTGTGAAATAAGGGGCAACGAAAAGAAATCAGGGGCCACACCTTGAAGTAAGAATTGAAGGACCAGATAAGGAACAGAAATAAGCTGATTATATATGAATTAAGAAATACGGGGCCTAGCCCAGACCCTTAAATGAGCCATAAAGGGACCAGAGTCAACACTAATGAAGTTGATCAAACAAAATATATAACAGACCACATTATAACAAAATCAAATATTTTCAGATTCATTATCAATACTTCATAAACCGTAAAAGTCCTATTAAAAGCCCCTTACCTAATAAAGACCCCCCCCTTTACAAAATCTTCACAGTAAACACAAGATTTATAAACACTGTATAGATAATTTAAACTATTCTCACTGATTTGTAAATAAATGATTTGGGAAAAAACATTTTGGTCCGGGTTAAGCACCGGGGCCCTTTATTAGGACTTTTACAGTATGTTAGTCTCGTAAAATACTGATAAATTACGTCCCCTCAAAATAAAGGCCATCATTTTAGATTCCCAAGGTGGACTTTATATCAAAGTTTTACTTAAAACTCATTTTCAGATTGCGGAGCAGATTTATAACCAGCCCATGTTTGACGATAATAAAAATAGTCGATAGATTTTGCTCAAGAAGACCGTTTTGAACAGCACTATAAACAAAAGGTCCGATTTCTACAACTGTTTAATCTTAAAATCTTCGGCGATTCAGTCAATAACAGGTCTTATAAACTCTAAAAAGAGGTAATAAATTATGTGACAAGTACACTAACATTACTACTCAAGAACTATTTGACTCCGGTAATATAGTCAACGAACACTTAACGCAAACAAACCATTATTTTATATTGATAGCCCAGGTCAATAAGGCATAACTAATCACTTAAGACTTCGATGATTCACATCTTGACATGATTTTTTCTAAAAACAAGTTTATCGCAGGAAATGCCCGAAGACTCGCCTTCGAATAAAATTCATGAAATCATGAACATTTCCGGGACTTTTCATGAATAGTTCATGAAGTATGCATAAACGATTGTCAGGGTGGCCTGATGATCATGTGAGAACCATTTCATAAAAAATTCTAGTTTTTTTGTGTGTTTTGCCTGGTTTTCAATTAGCTTGGCTAAGACAGAAACATGATCTGACGGACAGACACATGGACAGACAGACTGAGAAGGGGAAACTGAAGAACACTTTCTACACTCTCTGCAAACAACAGATGATGAAAACAAGAGGTGGAGAGTTTACAGAAATTGTCTAAACATCCGTAAATCTACATAAACAACAATTTACAGTGAGTTATTTTTGATAAGTATTCATGGTATACTCAAAATATCTCAACAAAATGTTCCAATATTATAAGAAAATAAACCAGAGAGCCTTAATTAACCAGTCAAATAATACAAGCCTTTTCATTGGTCAGTATGCATTTGAAATCAGCCAATCAGAGACCAGAATCAACAATGAAAATAATAAGTTCCAAACAGGGTAAGTAGATTAAAGATTTTTTCCTTTATTTTGGAGGTACAATTCATTCTCAATTTAGTCATAAGCACTGTTGAGATTCTACAGAGAATTTAGGGGGTGGGGTCATGATTGTACCTCCGCTGGGGGAGGGGGGGGAATCATCACAAAGTAAAAGAAGGGCATGTCAAAATTCTCATCTTAAGAAGCCTGGCTAACTCTTTCAAACACAAGTCAACATCCGAAACTGTTGTTGCAAATCAACAGTGAACAGCATTTAACAGTTGGGGGGGGGGGGGGGGGAGGGGGAGCGACATAAACAGACTAATCAGGGGTTTTTCTCTCCTTATTGTGAACAGACCTTAGCCTGTTGATTTTGGTAAGAATTATCGCTAAAACTGCTGATTTGGGAGCTAAAAAAGCTGGTGTAAGTTTGGATTTTTTGGGAAACTGCATAATCTTAAAGAAATTTTCAATTGGGAAGGGGCCTTTAATAGGCCTCTGATATAGAAGGTGTAAAACCCCTAAACATGATTCTCAAAATATATGTGAATGAACTCCAGACCCTTAATCAGTAAATGACACACATTGTGTACAGGTAGATGTTGTTTTTTCAAGTACACAAAAAATCAAACAAAGATAAAATCATAAACACTATCAATATTATGTTACCACAATTAATAACAAATGACCCAAACTCACATTACGTCATCTGTTCATTCCAAAACAGTCCCTAAGGGGCTAGACAGGTATGTTGATGAAGGTTTTTTCTAATTATATTGACCCTAAAGGGACAAGATTTGACAGCATCTGACAACAGGTGATGGTAGGAATTTCTTTGAAGTTTGTGCAAATAAAAACTGAAATTTTGTATACCAGTCCAAGAATGTAGCCTTACCAATGGTCAATTTAAAAACTGAGTTCCAGTCATCACAAAAAAACTTTTTTAAGCAATGGCCATTCGGTCCAGTGAAAGTGCTAAATGAACTTTTAGTAGACCAAAAAGAGCACTCACAACATTGCATATAATTTGGCTAAAAAACATATTTTTCGAGAATGATTAAAATATTTCATTTTTTGTTCTGAAACATGATCAAATAGTCACTGAAAAATTTACCAGACTGTCGGACCGCTGACCGACCGTTTAAAATTTACTGAACCAATGGCCATTTTGGTGGACTCGGTTCAAGGTTGGGGCTAAACTTGAAGACTGGAGTTCAAAACCATACAATTAGAGCTCAAGATGGTGGACTGGTCTACATATTCAAATTTCTCCATAAATCAAGTTCGAACTACCTTTTTTTCTGATAATGTCACAGACCCCATATTGCACTAATTCATAATAATTAATTAAGTTCTGGTTTCCATGGAAACAATTTTCTCCCAAAATTTAGTGAACTCATACCTGAGTAATCTGTACATCTGGGTGTAGGAGTTAAACCCGTTTCCATGGAAATAGCTTCATCAGGGGGTGGGTCTAAATCATCTGCAACAGAAATGTAAACACATCACAACATGAAATCAATACAATATAAACTTAGTATCATGATTATGATGCAAAGGCAGGGATTTTTGGGGGCGATTTTATAGCCGAAATTCCCATCATATTCCCAAAGGAAAGTAGTATCTTTTTTTCCCAATTCACAGACAAAAATTCCCAATAAAAAAAATAAAAATTTTATAAGTTCATTAACATCACTATTGGTAGTAAATACCTTATTCTTCTGCTACTATTCTATGGGAGAATAAGTAGAATAAGTTGAACATTGCAAAAATTGTAGTTATACATTTTTTCCCAATATTGATTAAAACACTGCGAAAATTCCCAATCCCAAGGGTATGGGTCATATTCCCAAAATACCAAGAAAAAAGCCTGAAAGGGAAAATGGCCTAAGAATAAGTGGTTATTATCTAATAAGCAAGTTTTTAGCTAGGTTTCACTGTATTTTTAAACCATCGGATGCATGATGAGTCTTTAGACAGGTCGCTGCGTTCAAATTCATAAATTATAGATTAATACAAAATGTAATTTCCAATACAAAATTCAAATATCAGTCGAAATCTTCCAAACATTGAACAAATGCTCAGCACTGACACAGAGAGAGACAGCAGATGGGAAATTTTAATATCTGCTACCTAAGTCTGACAGTCAAAATTCTACAAGGAGAATCTGAATATAAATGCGACATAAAAACGCTAAATAAAATCTGCGTAACTTGCTGCTTCATAAATAATTTCAAGTCACTAAGAAAAGCCAAATGAAATCAATTTCAGAAAAAATAAAAAAATCAAAAAAATCTATGTTTTGGATGATTTTTTTTCCGAGCTCTTGAAACTATTTCGATTCTTTTTTTCATTACAATTTACAAATGAGTAAATAATTGTGACAATTTGTTATCAGACGAAACTTGAGCTATTTATCATAAACGTTAAGCAAATATTTCAATAACATTTACCGGGCTCTCAAAACCATAATCTCCGACAGAGGTCATCTAGCTGTTGACCTCTAAAGCAGATATTAAAATTTTTCATTCTCGAAACGCAAAAAACGTTGAAATTACGAGTAGTGATGTAATTTCAGTTTACAGATCTATGAATTGTACTGCTGAACTACAATTTTTTCTGAGATATTCTAAGGTTATAATAATTAATATTAGATAGTATATAGCTAAAAAAGTTTGGGCTTGACTAAGACTTTTTCATGAATCTGTAGTGTAAGGCTGAAAATAAAAAATAAGTTTGTTTTGAGTGCTCCTACCTACTCACGAAAATCCTAACAAATAAAGCAAATTTATTTGAGTAAGCCTGTTACTTTTATCAGTGTTACATTAGGATGTATCTTAAAATCTTTTTGGAGAATATTTGGTAAATGCAGGCATGTGATTGCTCCAAGAGCAAAAATACTGAAATACCCTAACCCCAGCCCCTCATGCTTGCAAAAACAGTAGGTCAGTCTGAATCTGGACCCTTTTGTTCAAAAAAAATTTAAGACAAAAAAGAGAAAATCAGCTGAAATGAGGAAGAATCACACCCATGGAAATGCTAACAAATAATGTGTGACAAACTTGGAACTCCAGAAAATTCACATACCTGTGTACTTAGTACTTTTAAAGTCTTCAAACTCCGATGAAGTCAGAGGAATATCTGAAAATAAAAAACAACAATAAAACATATTTTTACAAATCTTTGATTAATTCAAATAAAATTCAATTAAACTATCAATTATTGTCAGACTTGTGTTAGCGGCCACCTCCAAATAAAGGCCACCCTGTGAATTAAGGTCATTCTTTTAAAAAACGTTATTGAATATTTAGAACAAAAATAATCTCTAAATAAAGGCCACAGGTCTGTCAGTAAAGGCAACATTTTGTCTTTTCCAGGGATGGCCTTTTCAATCATTAAGTTGGAATTAATTAGTGTTTTTTAAAGGGGGGGGGGGGGGGGGGCGATTAAGGGCCGAAATTAGACTACAAGGTGAAAAAAAACTGAAATATTTATAATGTCAAACCAAAATTAAGGGCCCTTAGGCCTCAAACCCCTAAGTAGAAATGATCTTTTAAACCTACATTAAACCCGAATCGTAATTATCATTTTAATGGCTGACTTCCGAAGAAAGAAAAAAACTGCGGTACACTTTAAATGAGTCATCCGTAAACCATTGAAGGTAAGGTACAGTTTGTATACATTTTTTTTGCATGAAACTCCTACATTATGACAACCTAGCCATGCTGTGAACTTTTTTTTTACAAACACGACAAAAAGACAAATACAGATCCGCAATCCATGGACAGCTAGTTCACTATATACAATATCTAATCATATAACCTTTAAAATTAAAATAAAAAAAAAAAAATCTAAAAAAAATGTGTTTAAGAACTTTTAAAATTGGTTTAACTGGTTCATGACTTTAACTACATGTATTAGTATATAAATTCAGCTTTTAAAATATCACCTTGCATGAGATCTAAAGGCTACAAAAAAATCAGATTTTGTAAATGTCTTCAAAATCATTCATCACATTTGGACCAAAAAGAATGCAATACTGCAAAAAGATCATCGGTAAAAAACTTGTTAGTTAACAGCAGTATGTTGATATTAAAGAAAGTTGGCACTCATTTTTTTGTCCAAAGCCCTAAAAACTTGGGGTCATTTGACTCATTTAACTAATCTGATGCAATTATTTTCCTATTTTCTGTTTGTAGACTGCCATTTGTTTATTGAGGTATTTTGTAAGTCACTCAGTCAACCTTTTCCCAAATATCACGTTTAAATTTCCCAAAATGAAAGGCTAAGGCTCGTTCCCATTTGTGAGAAAAGGCCCTGAATCTAAGATTAAAGAAGTAGAATGCTATGTTAGACTATTAGTCTCGGGGCCTCTGCATACAGAATTGACAGATTACGAACTGTGATAAACATTAATTTTATAGATGAAATCATGCAATGTGGGATAAATGGTGCGGCTAGGTTAAAAAAGACCGTTTATATCCCTTTACCATTCATTTTTTTCAATTCCCAAGACAGTATTAAGTACCCACTTCAATGCTTTAGAGGTATTGTATTTTTTCTAAAGCCGTATCCTTAACAAATTGGTCCCCAAATCTAATGAATACCATCTCAAACAAATACCTAAATATTTAAAAAGGGCTGAAAAGGACTTAAAAGGGGTTTGTTTAACTCTTCAGATAGGGCCCTAATCTTTTGAATCTTATGAACGTATTGGGTATTCATATACTTAGGAGAGATATGGCTTAAAAAATCTTAAAACTAGGCCATTCTTGAAAAATTGTAAGACCAAAAATATTTTTGACATTTTTTTTTTCTTAATAAATCCAGGCTTTTCAATTTTAGCACAACAAAAAAAAATATGTAGCTAAGCTATCTATCAACTCTTCAAAGTTAATTTTGTGGAATAGCAAACCAACTTCCTTTAAACATAATTCATTTATGGGTTGGCCTTAAAAATCATAAATTTAAACCAAACAGATCTAGAACCAAGAACTTTTTGTAAATCGTAAATCAACAGTTTTGATTAATGTTTGTTTTCTAATAATCACAACATAATTATCACAATGCTTTAAATTTAGGGGCCACAGTGGACAGGTGGTTACATTCTCTGACTAGTGATCACTAGCCTGTTCAAATCCCACCCTAGCTACTACTACTAGTAGCTACTACTACTAGTAGCTAGCTTTCAGTACGCCTGGGGTCTTCTAACACAGTTAAAGCTGGTAGAGTCCCCAAATGAACTACCAGGCTTAGAGACAGATTAAAATTGTTAACATATCACAGCTATGTAACTTAATATTTTTTTTTTTTTAAATTAGCCTTTGGTGTGACTGTCAGTGTTAAAAATAAATTTACTGCACTATGACCCAATACTCAAACAAATATGACCTTTTTGGAGTCACTTCTCTTGTCAAATAGTTATGCATACTTCATGAACTATTCATGAACACATGTCAAATAGTTACACATACTTCATGAACTATTCATGAACACATGTCAAATAGTTACACATACTTCTTGAACTATTCATGAACACATGTCAAATAGTTATACATACTTCATGAACTATTCATGAACACATGTCAAATAGTTATACATACTTCATGAACTATTCATGAACACATGTCAAATAGTTATACATACTTCATGAACTATTCATGAACACATGTCAAATAGTTATACATACTTCATGAACTATTCATGAACACATGTCAAATGGTTATACATACTTCTTGAACTATTCATGAATAGTTCAAGAAAAGTTCATGATTTCAAAAAAATTATTTGAAGGGGTAATTACGTCTGTCAATGCACAGCTCACAAATGCAATATTTAACAGATTTGACCTCTTACAGTTGTACAGTAAGTTGAAAACTGATTTAACATACAGTAACCATTTATTGGCTTAGTAAACAGTAACCATACAATTTCAGAAATTTGGCCTTTTAGAACAGGATTTTGCACTGTATTTACAGTAAATAACCAAATTATTATTGCATGGTAGCCAAACAATTTAACAAATATGGTCTCACTCTCAGATAAACTGTTTTAGCATGGTGAACATTAATTTTGCAGCACAGGACGGAAACCTAATAATTTCCTAAACTTAAAAATAAAAGTTGGCCTATATTGAGCACATAGCAATGTAGTCAATATTATTAAGATCTGTAACTTAACTGTTTGTCAACAATAAACTCACTATTCGGATATTTAAGGATTCTTGTTGGCCAAATTTGACCCCATGCCCCCTCCAAATGTTTAGTTTTTTTTGCCACTAAAATGAAGAAATATGAATTCCCCAAGCCCTGTCTTCGAAGTGTTGCAAAAAATCCCCCTTCTAAGGACCCGGACCCTTTCCCCTAAATGTAGAAAGAACCCAGTGAAGCCAATAGGTCGACCCCTTGTAAAGGTCAAGAAAGAAGACATTTATACCCTAATCATTATTATTAATATACATGTATAAGTCTACAGGGAATTTGTGGACCAGACCCTACAAAATATTATCATTCAAGGATATGATTTTGACCCTCAACCTTAGACATCTGATGAGCACCCTGTTAGTTGAAGGATTAAATGGGGACCCGGGGGGGGGGGGGGGGGGGGGGTTATAGGAATATAGTTCAGCAAGGAGAGAATTTTTATGTACATCAAATTCAATTGAACTTTTCAGTGCAGGTCTGATGAGAAATATAAAATTCTGTCTCACGCTGATGTGGAGATATTGATCAATTGTAAATTTAAAGTGAAAGTGAAGAATAATTTCACAATCACTGTTTTCAAAAACAACCTGTACAGCTTCTTCTTTAGGCCATCCTTAAAAATTATTTTGTTTGGGGTAACGTCATCTACTCACTAAAAACAGCCCTACCAAACTTTTTTGGCCTCTTGGCCAGGGCCTTTTTTCCAAAAATTCGGAAGAGGCCTTAGCCTTTCATTTTGGGAAATTCAAGCGCGATGTTTCACCAAATTTTGAGACGGTTAGACAACCAAGTTTAAATAGCATTGTATTTTTGGGGAATTTCTTGCCTCAAATTGGGAAAAAACAGCCTTTTTGCAATTGGGAAGTCACTGAATTCCGGTCTCCGTTATAGAAGGAAAAAAGGCCCTGTTGGCAAAATTGTTTTTTCAACATACATACACAGTCATGTACATGTACAAAATGTAATAGATATACTATAGCATTTTAACAGGTATTTTGGGTTGAATGTAGAATTTACAAAATGTAATAGATATACTATAGCATTTTAACAGGTATTTTGGGTTGAATGTAGAATTTACAAAATGTAATAGATATACTATAGCATTTTAACAGGTATTTTGGTTTGAATGTAGAAATTACAAAATGTAATAAATATACTATAGCATTTTAACAGGTATTTTGGGTTGAATGTAGAATTTACAAAATGTAATAGATATACTATAGCATTTTAACAGGTATTTTAGATTGAATGTAGAATGTTCTGTCACCTTTTAATGTGTAGTGAGCTCAACACCCTGAATTGAAAATCTGCCACTCATATACTTGAACTAACAACCTGTGGGTTCAGAGTCAGGCACTTATACCCAATAACTGACCCAGACATGAGCTGCATTTTTCTTAAATTCTCGTTGAACCAAGGTCAGATCTAAAGGGGGACCATATTTAGTATTTTTTTGGGGGGGGGGGGGGGGATTTATTTGGGGCCAAAATTAGGCCCTTTGTTTAACATCTTAGCACGGAAGAGCAAGACTTGAGACTTCAGGGCAATAGGTTGTCAATAAGATTTCAATAGTTGCAACATTTGTGTCGACAAAATTCCATTCATACAAGGGAGTTAATAACATAACACAACTCACTATTGAGTATGTCTGCAAGGGAGATAATTCCTGAAGATTTTGGAACCATAGTGCAGTTAAATGCTCGTCTGAACAACAATTTGAACAAAAAAGCCAATATTGGATGGAGTTATAAAAGCCCTACTGGTATTTATGATTTAAGTAAAGGGAGATAATCTCACATGAAGAACCTACAAATTGGAAGGGGTACACATACAAGTCAGTTAAAATTGTCTAGACCCTGAGGAGACAGTCCTCTCATTCAGGTCTTAAACAATAGAGTTAGACCTCTTACTGTGTCAAACTGTCTTGGTACTGATGTTGATTAGCCCTACTTATTCGGCTTTCCGGTTGGCCGATTTTCGTGAACGAATTCGGAAAGGCCATCACAAAGCAGTCTAAATAGTTTGACTATGATGTTGATATGATACACCAGTGAGTCTACTGTCTGTACACCCAATTAAGGCTTAGACCCACAAAAATCTCCTGAGTGGGTAAAAACTTGTGGTCACTCAAAATCTTAAAAGGCATGAAAAGAATATCTCAACTAGTCAGGTCATATAGTTGGTCAGGTCCTAAACATGGAAACAAGACCCAATTTGTTTTCGACCCAATCAGGGTTCTCAATAAGTTTGTGGCCAACAGGCCCAAAAGTTAGACTAACAGGCCTGCTGGGGGGGTTCCGGGCATTTTCAAGCAATATTTTATAAACTTTTGAGATTCCTAACCGGTCCAAACACATTTCTAAGCGGCTAAATTGGCCTGCAGCCTGCTGTTATTGAGAACCCTGTCAATCTCAATTCTCATTTATAATGCCTTTCCGAACCTGATTTTTCACTCAGTTATCTGCTAATTGTCGCCAGTGACTGATATTTACCTGTTTCAAGGAGTAAACTCCAGTGGTAGGGATTACAACACTCATATGCAGGGTCATTAGCACTTGTACAACATGGTAAACGTTTTAGTTCAGTTAAACTAGTAATATCACTCCAACGCCACATCCGACAACACAAAACAAGAGGAGTCATAACTTTCTTTCGGAGTCTAAAATCTCCCTTTGGTAATAAAACACAGTCCGTCTCTTCACCGCCTTTCGACTCGACACTCTGCAATAATGAGTCCAGTTGCTTCTCTTTCAGTCGCTTAAGCATCGAATGTGTGAATGATTTTAACTCTAGGTCTTCAGGACCTTCTTCCGAAATCCCGGTTTCATTGTGAACCCTTAATTTCCAAAGTCGTCTTACGTGTGCCGTTCTACGCGGTTTAAACATGCAACATAACATAGGGTAGTTGAATTCTAACATACATTGCTTTGAACAGTTAGTATGTCTATCATAAAGGCATTTTTTCCAACCAATAACCACTTATTTTCAATCCGGTATAGGTGCTATCCAAACTACTGTACACTTTTCGGCTAATACTTCATGTATACAGCACTAACATATGAAAACCTGGTTTAAACACACTGTAAACAATTACGAATTAACTATTAATGGTATCTTTCGATAATAACCAATATATTCATCTCATATAAAACAACAATACAATATTTTGAATGTTATAACGCACGTTCTTGTTATTTCCAAACCCTTGGCTCCAGAAAGTCTAACAAATGACCTATATACGCGAGTTCACCTTACATGTATAAACCTCATAGCTAATAGGTAGGCAAATTTCGTGTTTTGATTCAATTACGGAGCGTATTTTAACTGCAATTCCGATAATGCTGCGATGAATTTAAACAATACCACACTAGTTCATTAATCCATTGAACTGTCTTTCACCACGAATGCGTATATTATAATATTAATCCTTCACACGGCAAAACTTTCGTAAAATATCTCTCATCCCAAATTTTTTCGTGACGATATTATACACAGTACATCGAAGTTTGGACGAGTTGAATACAAGTCAGGTATGACAACTATCCTGAGGTGCGACAAACGCGATACTATTTAGTAATCAGATCGATTATTAATCGTAATTTAGTGCGTTTTGTTTGTCACTGTTAGCTATAACCTAATCGCGATTGGTTTCAAACATTTTTAGAGTGAATAACTGCGCAATCACCGAATATAATGCGGCTTCCGTTCGCATAGGTACAACCCTCCTCCCACTTTGTGTTAAATGGGATAATCTTATCAGGTCGCCACTTCTGCTCGCTGATTGGTTAACCGAAGTCACGTGCGCGGCTAGACATCTTGGCGCATGTAGTCTTCTGAAATGAACGTTACTTCATCGTTGTTGAATTTCTAGATATTTTCAGTGTATTTATGCTGTTTATTCGTCACAACATGCTAAATAAAGAAGGAAAGAGATGTCCCAGAGTTCCAACACGGAAAATGGCGATTATTGTAAAATACATTAACGCTAATTGACGTTGCGCACCTTGAATTTGCTTAATTGGTTTTTGGCTTCGCCCGCGGGCAATGTTGTTATATTTTGAACGACCGCATGTCAATTGTAAACTGTCATACGTTTTTCCATGTATGAATAGGCAGAGGGACTTATTGGGTATGTAATACTATAAACAATATGTTGAGATGTCCAATGATGAATAAAAAGATGGTGATTTTAAGAGCCTATAATTATCGACTATTTTTCATTCAAAATTTCGGACAAGATTATGTAGGCGGTATTTAATTAGAATTCATTAATATTTTTTCTTTGGGGCGTGAACACTGATTTGGCCCGTATTTTCTTTAATATTAATAAAGATATGTTCTTTAAATTAATATTTAGTAACAAAGTGGTGTATATACTGCATAACCGTATAGACATTCCGTCTAAAAGGAAACTGCGCTTTTATTTCACACGGGCGCGCGTTTTTGATGAGACGATAAATACGTGGGTATTACTTATGCACAAATGAATAAGTTTAATAGACTTATTGTTATGATTGGTAATGTAAGTCGGGACTATGAAATACAAACACCATGGGACATAACTCTGTGCGGCGAATGACACATAACAAGGACCAGCCTCAATGTGACGTAATCACAGGAAAGTATACTTACTGTTTGCCCTTTTTTTCTCAGCCAATCAGCTGCTCGCTTCCCTTAGCGTTTCTAATTTCATTTAGACCACAGTTGATTCCAACTGACCAATCACAGGACAGAAAAAGTGTAAAACACGTAGATCACAGTTAGCCGTTGTAAATTACCTGTGGTCGAAAAAAATTGTCTTGGTTCCAGGCCACGAATTATTTAGGCTTTGTACAGACAGGTCAACTGCAACCAGTTTACTACTGCCATCAAATAATCCCTAGTCTGGAGTTACCTGCCCCTGACACTACGTTATGCGTATTGCCGGGAACCAGGTAGTTGTATTAAATAAATAAAACTACCTGCAGTTCACTATACTGCCATCAAATAATCCCTAGTCTGGAGTTACCTGCCCCTGACACTACGTTATGCGTATTGCCGGGAACCAGGTAGTTGTATTAACTAAATAAAACTACCTGCCGGGAACCAAGGTAGGCAGAGAACCAGAGCAATAATCCCACGCAGACAAAAAAATATGAATGAGAAACGATCGAGACCCCGGATGTGATTTGATCTCTGTTGACGAGGAAACGTGCGTACGCTCATACAGCCATTGTGTAAACTCTTAAACGAGCCGAATAATGGCGACTTTTTGGAGACCGGAAATGCGCAGACGACACCCTCTTGACATCTTCACTCTTGTCCTTGACTTGGTTGCGCGTGCATATTTTCACATTTCATCATCAACCTCTGCTTCGCAATCAAAATAATTTATCGTAAGTTATCTCCGTATCAAAATCATCGTCAACAGCAGCAACAGCAACTGCACCAGTCACAGTAGCAACATCAAAACCAGTCATAACTTCGATCACAATCATCATCAGCAACTTTAATAAAAGTCATTACTCCACAATCATCAGCAGCAACATTAGCAGCAACAGAATCTAGAGTTAGCGTGGTTAAACATATTACAGTTTTAAGATTAGAGAGGTTATCGGATTAGAAAGTTGTTTTCCGATTTTCTAGAGGTTTTCGGTTATAGCATTATTTCGGATGCGATTTCGATTTCACTGCGCTGTAGCTCTGTCTACGTTTCTTTAATATTCTCAACAATAGAGGAAGATTGTTTACGTTTGATACAAAGCAATCACATGAGTGTTCAGTTGTGTAGGAGACAGAATTTCTAGTCTTAAATAACTCGCGGGACCACGAGATCTCACGTGGAATTCCCCCAACTTTATAGATAAGACGTATCTCGACATAAAAGGAAGAAATCCACGCGCCTGTCTACATAAACTACTTATGTAGCTACTCACGATCAGACATTACTTTGATTCAGTTTTAAGAAAATTTTATATCTATTTCCGGGACGTCTCTCTCGAGCTTTGAATCAATCAAATATTAGTTTTTCCTGCTAATTTGTATGTTTATTTTATATTAAATAAATCATTTCCTTGTAAATACATTTTTAAAAATATTGAGTGTCGATGTTTTAATAACTATGTGCTTATTAAGAAAGACTTTATCTATGCCAAACAATACAAAATTACAAACGACGAAGCTGGAAAAATAAATAGTTCGTGTTTTTATTCTTATATAAACCAGGTAAGTATATATCAATATACGTTTACGTGTATAAAACAAGGTCGTAGCCAGCTTTAAATGATTGTTACGTGCACAGGGGAGGAGGGGGGGGGGGGGGCTGTGTGTATTATATCCCTCCTACTGTGGTCCAGGAAAATAAACTTGAGACTTGGATGCTTTTTCTAACCAATTTTGTACCAAAGTGTACCTCTAAGCTTAGAAACTGGTGTGTGCATGCATTGTGTCCACCTAGTTTAGCTTTCTACGCTCCTGCAATATTCAGTGACTAGGCGAGTTGAACTATCTAGAATCGAATTTCGCTCACAAATTCATACTAAAAGTTCGCGGCATTTTATAATCACGATTCGCTCATTTTACGGAAGCAAATATGTTCGCCAAACCATAACAGAATCATACTTAATTCATTAGGATTTAAGGACACTGGCGCTTATAAAGGCGAATGATTGTCTACTTCACGGGGTGTGTATCTAACTCATTCTCTCTCGGGGATACAACACTGGTGTAAGGCCGTTATTAATATATTAATTGGTTTTGGTTACGCACTGAACAGTACGGACCGTGAAATGGGTAAGTTAAGCATCAAATTCAGAGTCACGGGCTCCGGACAGGGACCTAGTACGAAAGCCAGACGGGCGAAGCCTCCCCGTGTCCCAGATGGAAAACCTGAACAGATAGTTGTGGTTGAAAATGCCCTCTTTCTGATATAACTATGAAATCACCAGGGTATATGCGTGCATACGACACTGCAGAGGCATATCCCATAAAAACTTGACAATTAAGCCAATCTTTTCAGATTTTCATATATAGCTGTCACTCGCTCTGCGCGCATGAATTTTGATGCGGACCAAGAGTAATACGTTTTCTACATACGCCATGCTAAACTAGTTCCCGTTCCATGTTGCAGTGCAAGTCCATGTAAGTTCAGTTTCCATGAGTACTTATAGTAATTTACATATCCAGTGCTGATAACTGGTTTTATTTTTCGGTATGATGCTGTTCAAGGCGCACTGGTAGAATATAGGTGTGTATGTATTGTATTTTTTCAAGTCCAGGAACCATACGTTCGAATCTCCGGACCTTTTATCTAAAACTTTTGTGTTGTATCTAAAAGTTTAAGGGCGTTACCCCGCCCAAATTCTATGCGTAGACACTCCGAAATGTCTTCGGAACAATTATGGCCAAACTTTAACTTTTTTTACGTTTCATTATTTTTTTTTCGGAGGCATTTATGAATCTACGCCGCTAACTATGACACCAGCCTGCTGAGATGTGCTTAACATTGTTTGTTTGTCGCAAGTAACATGATACTCGGAACAAAATTCTTACTGGACACCGAGGTAATTGATCAATAGAAAAAAATCAACAATTTTGCAAATGACATTAACTGAGTAATTTAGACGTGACAAACGTTGCAATCAGAATATATCTAAAATGCGTGAATTTCGATAAAAATTATTATGTTCGTTTTTTCCCTATTCACTAAAATCTACGGTGGCCGAAATTGTGGTGGTTAGCATTTTTGTTCAGTATACGGACTGCCCCTAAGGACATTTTTATGAAATATAGAATCAAAATGCAGTTTTTTTTTGCGAACGAGATAACTTGCGATGTAACAATGTAATGGAAACTAAATTGGAACCGTCCTAAAAAATAGGCTATCCTAAAAAATGTTGGTTTTCTGTAACGCGACCCAAACTTTTAACAGTGTGTAGGTTGGCACGCATTTTTAATCTTTTTTTTTCTTTTGGCCTGACATTAAATGGAAACGGAAAGTACGAATCGTTTTTTGGTCAAGATCGCAAACTAAGAATTTTTATAGGTTGGCCTCATTAAACCTTGTAGCCGTACAAAGAATTGAACTCAAAGGACGACATATGTGCTTTTCCAGTCGACGTTAATGATATGACATTTGAACACAGGAGGCCCTGGAGAGGGCTACACAAAAGTGAGGCCGGGAAATATTCTCTTTCTCGGCACAAGATCCCACACGCGAGTTTATCAAACAAAATGCAGAGCAACCTCTCCAAAGCAACACCCTTTGTGAGTATCAACATTATGTTGTTGTTGAAAAGTTGTTGCAATAGAGAGGTTAAATTAATAATTAAATCATGGCGTACAGTGGGGGAAATGTCATGCTGTTGTTGAAGGGAGGTTGTTGCTCAAGGGACAGCCGCTCTGGAGAGGTTGTACTGTGTATGCTGTTGTTGAAGGGAGGTTGTTGCTCAAGGGACGGCCGCTCTGGAGAGGTTGTACTGTGTATGCTGTTGTTGAAGGGAGGTTGTTGCTCAAGGGACGGCCGCTCTGGAGAGGTTGTACTGTACATCCCAAGTTCCGCCATGGGAAATTCAACATATCTTCCGAAAACGATGCAACAAAAACAAGGAAACGCAGTCCATCCGGCGGCGTGTTTGCTTCTGCTCAAAGTATACGTAATGTTTGCATGATCCAGATAGACTTTGTCGCCATTTTGTCTGCTGCTAAGAATCTCCTTATGACATAGCCAGTATTCCCCTTTCGCTGCAAATTCCACTGGCATTCGTCAAATACTCCCCCACTACGAGGAAAAACGTAACATTTCACCAAATTCGAAACTGCTGTCGAATTTTTTCGACTAATTTCGTGACATTGATCGATCGGTCTGCATATATTTTAGCGTTTCTGTCCGTGTTTTTTTCATCAAAGTCGGCATAATTTGACCTGTCACACCATTCTCTGATATCCGCCATGATGTTAAAGAGGAAAGAATAAACAAAAACAGTACATTTAACTGCGGTAGGTCTTCAGTGCGCTTCGTGTCTCCAAATGTAATCAAATTCTTGCAGTAAAAATTAAATGTATAGTTTTTGCTTTTTTTTCAATTCAGACAAGTGCCTGTATTTTGCATTTTTATCTAATCTATTTCGACAAGTTTATTAGATCCGGCGCCAGTTACCATGGTAACTGACTTTTCTGCGTCAGTTTTGGTAATGACGTCATTATAAGATCATCGCTCTCAGACGCCATAGCTGCGAGAGCACCCGCGTCTGCTTTTATACTGAATGGTTCCCCTTTTTTTCGGTTCAAGGAGAGCGAGAAGGTCTAAGAGGAACCAGTCTATTGGAGATGATAATTTGGAACTTCTCGGTTTTTATCGCCAAAACTGCGTCACTTATGTGGGTCTGTTGGTGACGACACTGAGTAAAAGAATGCATTAAACATCGGTACCACCTAAAAATATCAAGTCTATTATTTTCTCTACGGTTTAAGTTTCTACATCCGCCATGGAAACGTTAAACTGCTTTCCGTTCCATGTTGCGATGCAAGTCTATGTAAGTTTATTTTCCATGAGAATTTTTAGTACTTTGATTTGAATGTTAGTTTTCTAAGACGCGACCTACACTTTTAACAGTGGTTACGTAGGGTAGATGTAGGTTTTTTCCCCTTTTATAACAGAGGCCGAAATTGGGTGACTTCCCAATTGCAAACAGGCTGTTTTTTCCCCCACAATTTTAGGCATGAAATTTCCATAAAATACAATGCTATTCAAACTCAGTAGTCTAACCTTCTCAAAATTTGACTAAATATCGCGCTTGAATTTCCCAAAATGAAAGGCTAAGGCCCTTTCCCAATTTTTGAAAAAAAAGACTCTGAGATGAACTGTATGCATTTTGCTTTGGTAACGGTATATACCTGTACTGGCAACGGAAGGCGAATCGTGGAAAATGTCATATCTACTTTTTAGGGAGGGAATGCATAACTTTCATTTATTATGAGTTATTCAAACATAATCATCATAATTCATAAAGTTTGCTGCGAGACACTTTGACAAAAAAGCGGTTATATGATTTGATTATAATTTACCGATATTGTATACACCTAAATCACACGCCGATTAAGCTGCAATTAGATTAGAAGTATTGTCGAAGCGTCTAGACACACAGTCGAGGCAGTAAAATTCATCAATTACTTAATTAAGGGGACCGAAAAACGCAATCAAATTAATTGTACGAGTATACTCCAGTGGTGACGTCACAATAAAGTTGAAGTCAATTAAAGAGCAATTTTCAAAATTTTAAGACCTGAGTAATATTTACTCATTAAAAAGTTGGTCACTGTTTTTTTTCAATGTATAGTAAAATATGATAAATAGTTTTGTTGTAATTATATTTATTATCATTGAACAGTGTAATTATCCATGCTTTACGTACGAAATAACTTGATAATTTTGAAAAAAAAATGATTGAAAAAAAAGAGAAAAGATTTAAACGTCTTGAACCCTACTTATAAATTATAATGTTTGCGTGAAACCGTCGATATTTAGGTATTTTTCGTTAAAAGTCCAGGTATTCCGGTTTCTAAGCGAACTTTCGTTCTGATTCATCGTATTCGATTGTTTTTTAAGGGATTTATCAAAATTCTATTTATTATTGTAAACAAGGACTTATATACATACATGTATGTATATAAGTCCTTGTTGTAAATTTAATTTTATAAATTGCTTTTTTTTTGTATTTTATAAGGGAGACTAATGCATTAAACTGATAATTTTGTTTATGATGAGTTGTTTCCCTTAGAAGAAAATTCGTGCGGAACTCATGGTTACAATTCTCTGTAAACTTTGCAATGAAAGCGCTGGTTATCATTTACTCGCATATCTTAATGTTTTTTTGTTATTCATTGTCTCAAATACGTTAGGTATTAGAGGATCTTTCTCTTTAACTGATTTAGTACATTTCGTTTTTACGGACTTTAATAAAAAAAAGTATCGGTTATCCACGCTGTGTGGTCTTTTACTTCGTTAAGATGTTATACTCATTTCAAGGACCGATGGATAATTGTAATTCTTCACAGAGTGGGCAAATAAATTTAAAGGGGCAGCTTGAACAAATTTCATTCATGACGGGCCTCTATATTTTTTAATTTCACGACATGCCAAATAAATCGCACACCGGCGGAAATGAGATTCCCCATTAACATACGCATGCGTATTGCGGTATTTGATTTCCCCCGCGTAAGAAAACTCACCAAATCCATCGAAACTTATTGATATTCTGCCGATATACGGACAGCGAGTGAATGAATGTACGTATGTAATTAATAGATAATATTTAAACTTCGTATTACCGCCAACTTCGTGATGATTGGACGGCATCAAAGCCTAAAATTCTCAATTCAAACTTGACGAAATTGCAGCCCCTGTTTTAAGTTTTCTACGCTGGCTCCACCGTGTCTACCATGTAAACAATGAAACGTGATGTCAGTAAAATTGTACACTCCCTGATTTCCTTTCACAACATGTACTATCCTTTACTCTTACCAACTAAATCTTTATTATATCAGCTGATTGGTGATTTCTGTCAAAAAATGAACGACGTAATAGCCGGTAATTTCAGAAATTGTGGTGTTAAAAAAAAATTAATTAAAGATTTAAATGCTCTCGAACTGTGTTTCTTCAAGCCTCAAATAACTCCCACTCGTCTTCAAAACTAGTCGTGTCATTTAATGTTGAGAGAATAATGTAGTATGCCATGTCACCATCATACTGATGTTACATTCCTTTTTCCTTAAAGTTAAAAGGGTCACACCACTGTAAATAAAAAAACCTATGCAGAAACGATAATTAAATATTTATTATTTTATTGTAGGAAACGTTCCATGTCTGTTTAGAGAGTTAAAACAGGGAATTATTTCTGCTGGAAGTGAATACCAGTTGCAAACTTGTATAATTGCAAAAACATAAATTTTCTTTCATGTGGCTTGCAAGACAAGTTGTTTTTGTGATTTCAAGACACAGTCTGACCCAAGTTAATTTGTTCAAAATGTTAATTTTTTAAAGCTTCAAGTCCGCAGTAACTTAATCACTGGTGTAGGACTTCTAACCACGATGTCTCATTCAGCACCAACGAGTGCAGATGCTTGTTTAAGCATCGTGCACAGTTTAATGTGTCATAGACAGGGTGGTGAGAGTGAATCCTTTGCTAAACGTGCTATCGAATCTCTGGTCAAGAAACTAAAAGAGAAGAGAGATGAGTTGGACAGTTTGATCACAGCTATAACCACGAGTGGTGCGCATCCGTCAAAATGTGTAACTATACAGAGGACACTGGATGGTAGACTTCAGGTAATAAGTTTTCCATATAAGGCTGTCCGCAGGGCCCTCATTTGACGTTTTTTGGGGCCGAAATTCGGCCCGATTCCCCTCCTAAAATCATATACTTTTTTCCCCTATTTTTGAAAAAAATCCCCTCAAAAAAAAAAAAAATTATTATTTTTTGCTTAAATGATTCATATTAAGTAACATGTATTAACCTTTGATTAGTAGTATATTAATGTATGTAATATATTTAAATACAGCCATTTTAAGCTTAAAATGCTTATTGCAGGGTTATACGGCAGTCGAAAAAGATCCCCTGAAATTCCCCTTTTTCCTCAAAATGATGCGAAATTCCCCTACCTGAGGGCCCCGGGCCCCTTCCCCTAAAGTGCAGCTAGGGCCCTGTACAGTCCTAATAATTCGTTTAGCAGTTATATGCGACCAAGTTCGCAAGGTCAATGACCCACATTTTTTTGGCAAGGTTTTGGCCAAACATTTTTTGGGGCAATCATATAATGTTGAAAAAAAATTCTACCTACCTACCAACGGTCCAACGTTTTGGATGTGTAACAGCAAGCCAACATTTTTTAAGGACGGCTTTGTTATTTCATAAATAAAAAAGGACCTTAATTCTGCCATCCGGAGATTAATCTTGGTTAATTTTGTATTATATGGATATTTGGCAGTTTATAACTTAAGCACCAAACTTTCTTAGTTTCCTGTCAATCAAAAACTTGAAAAGCTTAGAAGTTCTGAACTAAAAAAAAACTGTAAAAAAGTTGGCTGTAAAACTCTTTTATTTTTTTGCCTTCTGAGACAAATAGAAAAATCTTTTCAATTTTAGGTCGCTGGAAGGAAGGGATTTCCTCACGTTATTTACGCCCGTATATGGAGATGGCCAGACTTACACAAGAATGAACTGAAGCACGTGAAATATTGCCAGTATGCTTTTGATCTGAAACAAGACAGTGTCTGCGTAAATCCCTATCATTATGAAAGAGTGGTCTCCCCTGGTATTGGTGAGTTACCGGATATTCTCCAATAAATTGAAATTTCTTAAAAATACACCATCTTCTAATAGGGGCATTTGTTAGATGGTTTTTGGTACATTTTAAATGTTGGTGTCTACAAATTTCAGCTATAGTTATCTGTGATTTTATGAAAAGTGAACAAAATAGATCTAATTTAAAAGTCTTTGTTTTCCCTTGGTTACAGGTTAGTTGATTGTTTTGTAACAAGAAAAACTAGAACAAAACGTTATAGGTAGACAAATTACAAGAATTAAGCATATTGGTTTATGTTTTTTTGTATGAAGTTGGTTTTTTCATAAAGGATATTGACTGTATATATTTTATTCAATCCTCCATTATGGAGAGTATACCATATTTACATGATATGAGTAATACACCAGAGACGTATAATACAATTGTATTATACGTCTCTGAATACACATATATTGACAATCGTGAGTATTTGACAAATGAATAAATTCATGTAAATAGTTCACAAGCACATAGTAATATCATACCCTACATCAATCAAATAGAATAAACCCTAAATGTTTACAAATTCACCATAATCTGCTATGATACAACTGCATTGAGCTTCGATATTATGTCACATAACAGCTTATCTAGAGGTTAAACATCACAGAGAAATTTTATGCCTTCATGATTTACTTACCTATCAACTATAAATAGATTCAGTCATTACCATTAGCCAATCAAATGGCCAGGATTAGCCAAGCTAGTAATAGACACTATAAACTAATACTATAAGTATAATTCGTCTACAAAAATAAATGTTCCTTTACACATTTTTGTTTTGATACTGGCTATGATGATTATAATTATAAAACTGTTTAGTGCCCTTTGTGCTATTTGATTTTATACTGTTTAATTAATTCATATTTTCACTGCTTGTTTCAGACCTGTCTGGGTTGACTATACAGCACGCAGGTAAGATTCAGAAATTTCTATCTTTTAAATGTTCTCAATTTTCTGATTAGTATCTACAATGTTTTGTTTCACAGGAGTTATGGCCCCTTTTTGACTAAACTCTCAGCGGGGCATTTGTGTTCTTGAGACACATTTTTAGTTTTCTCTTTCTTATTTTAGCTCCGCCTTCGAGACTGGTAAAAGATGAATATGGTAATGAGATCGGGTCGGCTGCGGGGCTTGAAAGCGGGACTTCAAGTGATCTATCACAAACTGTTCAGCACCCACCGGGCGATGGATTTCATCCTATGTCTGGCATGGGTAAGTAATTTTTTCAATATTTACAAAATAGTTTTTGAATTGATTGTCGTTTAAATATTGTACCAGATTTTTTTACTGCAATGTTGGATCCATTTAGTGAAAGCTTCTTGTTGACTTCGAATCATTATCAGCCAAGGGTAACTTTTGACGTCTATTATGAGCACCTTGAATGCTTTTTTGCTCACCAGAGCACAAAGTGCTCAAGGTGAGCTTTTATGATCGCGTGTTGTCCATCGTCCGATCGTCTATCTGTGCAATGTCTCCTCCTTAAGCAGTTGGCCAATTTCAGTGAAACTTCATGTGGATGTTCCTTGCATGAAGCTCTACCAAAGTTGTTAAAAAATTAAATTTCATGGAAACCTCTGGTTGCCATGGCAACCAATAGGAAAATCTTCTTGTCCAAAATCACAATGCCTGGAGATTAGATATTTGGTGTGTAGCATTGTCTATTGGACCTCTACCAAATGTGTTCAAATTATGGCCCTTGGGTCAAAATAGGCTCTGCTTGATATTACAAAGGTGCTAACTTTGTCTGGTGAGCAATTATAGGGCCATATGGCCCTTTTGTTGTGTGAAAGTAGTCATAGATGCTTACAAGTTAATTGAAAATTAATTGGATCTGCTTAAATGAAGTTTTTAAATTTGATGAAAATTTTGCTTATTAATAAATTTAATTGTTTATTCAAATGCCTTGTTTTCACATTTTATTTTTTTGTTTCTTGTTTTTATTTCTTTATTTTCTTGTTTATAATTAAAGGGACTAGACTTAGGCTTTACACATTTTTTCCATCTCATAATATTGTTAAAAATGATGAATATTTGAAATTAGTAATTGTAACATAGTTTGAATTATTGTTAATATTTATTTTCTTATATCTTTAAAGATATCAATATAAATGACTTTCAATCAAGGAAGTGTTTTTCATGTTTATTTTTTTTTTGTGAATCTTGAGTTAAGTCCCTTTAATTTCCAATATTTCAGTCTCCCTTTAAATCATTTTTTTACCTTAAATAGGGCCATCCTCTTCTGCCAGTGTAGGGTCTGCGAGCCAGATCACTGACCCAAGAGTTTCAGGGGTAATAACAAACCCCATGACCTCAATTTCGGCCAGCGGAAGTCGAATAAGTGAGTGTACTCACGTGGCGTGACTGCAGTGTTACTAATCAATAATCAATATCATACTTTGTTACTTAGTTTAGCTTGCTAGATTTTGTAATCTTAACTTCTTCAGAATTTTGTGATAGAATTTTCACTTCAGACTTTCTCTTTAGCCAAGTTTATTATCTATCTTAAATTATTTTTAAAAAAATCTTTTTTTTTATCATTCTGTCTATCAATATTAATTTTTTTCACATTATTTTGTTCCAGTTATGTATTTTATTGATTTGTATCTGTGTGAGTGTCCGTCTGTTTGTCTGGATTAATTTTGTGTCTTGTTTGATATTCATTGATTAACGCATTTAGGGATTACCTGGTATTAACCCTGACCAGATGAAGTCTGTAACCAGTCTGTAAACTCAGTAAGCTGATTGGTTGCTGTGAAGAAATCTGGGAACCAGACAGTTTGGTTGTTATACAGAAATCTGGAAACTAGACAGTTTGGTTGTTATACAGAAATCTGTGAACCAGTCAGTTTGGTTGTTAAACAGAAATCTGGGAACCAGACAGTTTGGTTGTTATGCAGAAATCTGGGAACCAGACAGTTTGGTTGTTATACAGAAATCTCGGAACCAGACAGTTTGGTTGTTATACAGAAATCTTGGAACCAGTCAGTTTGGTTGTTATACAGAAATCTGTGAACCAGTCAGTTTGGTTGTTATACAGAAATCTGGGAACCAGTCAGTTTGGTTGTTATACAGAAATCTGGAAACCAGACAGTTTGGTTGTTATACAGAAATATGTGAACCAGTCAGTTTGGTTGTTATACAGAAATCTGGGAACCAGTCAGTTTGTTTGTTATACAGAAATCTTGGAACCAGACAGTTTGGTTGTTATACAGAAATCTGGGAACCAGACTGTTTGGTTGTTATACAGAAATCTGGGAACCAGTCAGTTTGGTTGTTATACAGAAATCTTGGAACCAGACAGTTTGGTTGTTATACAGAAATCTGGAAACCAGACAGTTTGGTTGTTATACAGAAATCTGTGAACCAGTCAGTTTGGTTATACAGAAATCTGGGAACCAGTCAGTTTGGTTGTTATACAGAAATCTTGGAACCAGACAGTTTGGTTGTTATACAGAAATCTGGGAACCAGACAGTTTGGTTGTTACACAGAAATCTGGGAACCAGACTGTAAACTCCGTTAGCTGATGTGTTGTTTCTTGACATATCATTTTGCATGACTGGTCTCCAAATGAAGAATTTTTTTTTACATATGTCTAGATGGCTTTTCTTAATCATAGTAGATGCTTGAGCTCTTGGTTATAAAACTTGAGGATGATCATGAATTGTTAAATGTTAAATTTAGTAAGTTAAGGATAACAGACCCTAATACTAACTTTTAATATTTAAGGTACCTGATCCATATAAGTTGTGACATTCAAACACAATTGATTAAATATTAAATTTCAACTGTACAACATTTTGAAATGTTTTCAACTTGTGTCACTTTATTTTGACTTATCATAAAGGGAGGTAATATTACTACCTAGTACTCTCCCTTTTCCTTGATTTTATAGTATTATTAATTTCATGTTTATTAATTCCAACGTTACACTATTAAAAAATAGATTGTAGTGAATGTTTTTATAAATGATTCATTCTACGTACTCAATGATAATAAAATAAAGTTTATTATAAAAAGAGTTTAATGGTTAGAAATTTATGCTTGTATTAGGGTCTGCAATCTTAATGTGATTAAAGTATTTATTTTACCAAAAAGTGCCAAATCATATAAGTGCACTTTTCTCAAGTTTTAGAACTTTGGCTCATGGTGTTCTTTGCTTTTTATACCCCCGCAAACGATGTTTGAGAAGGGGTATATTGGAGTCACTCTGTCGGTCGTTGGTTGATCTGTCCGCATAGAGTTTTTTGTGGAGCGAAATACTTCCACATTGTTCAAGCTATTGCAATGAAACTTAAAAAATATGTTATCACCATGAAGTGTAGATGTGCAAGACACACATTTTTCATGCCCAGCGATTCACTCATTCAGAGTTATGTCCCCCTGAACTTAGCCGTATAGTGTACTAATGAAGTATTAGTGTCAAAGTGGCGGCGGGGGTATTAGTTAGTTTTGTATGCTCCGTTGTATTTAATCCAGATTTTATACTTGATATGAAATAAATTACATAAATGTACATGCTCTTGTTCAGATTTGGTTTCGCTGTCTTGCTGTTTTGTGTGCTTATTACTAATCTAACAGAGTTACTTGCCCCTGAATATTGCAGATTTCCTAAATTACTTGTCCCTGAATCGTGCAGATTTCCCAAATTACTTGCCCCTGAATATTGCAGATTTCCTAAATTACTTGCCCCTGAATATTGCAGATTTCCCAAATTACTTGTCCCTGAATATTGCAGATTTCCCGGAAGTTACTTGCCCCTGAATAGTGCAGATTTTCTGAGAGTTACTTACTTCTGAATGGTACTGATTTTCTGAGAGTTTACATTTGAAATATCCAATTTTTATAATTATATAACTTTTTGTTATGTGAACCTATACTAGTATATAAAGAGACTGTCATTTATATAATCATGTCTATTTGTCACTCTTCCCCACCATTATCTCAATTCTCAGTGATAGTAGGACTGAAAGACTGCCATTTATTTATCAAGTTTGATTTTAAAATTTAGAAGTCTGATTTTATATTTAATTGTTCTGCTTTACCATTTTCAATGTACTAATCAAGTAGTGTCTATTAATTATTATGGTCTTTCGTATTACCATAGTCAGATCTTATCTTTGTTTGAAACCTAACAGTCGTAATGGTTTAACTTGAGCCTTTATATGCTTTTAGTATGACAAGCCACCTGGTGTCCGAAGCTGTATAGATCTTTTAAAGTCCCATTAGCTTGTTGAATGTTAAAATTAGAGTAGGTCTTATTTTATCTAGAAAGATGTCTTATCAGTGAAACTGGCTTTTATTTGCAACACAAACAATCAGATTTTTGTCTTTTTATCCACTTAGTACATGCAGAAGTATAGCACAGTATTTTTTCAATGATGTTGCAAAAAACAAGAAAAAGCATCTGAAAACAGTTTTACAAGATGTGGCTAAAGAAAGGCATAATGCCAGGGCACTAGCTGCACTTTAGGGGAAGGGGCCCGGGGCCCCCGGGTAGGGGAATTTCGCATCATTTTGAGGCAAAAGGGGAATTTCAGGGGATTTTTTTAACTGCCTTATTACGCTGCAATAAACATTTTAAGCTTAAAATAGCTGTATTTAAATATATTACATACATTAATATACAATTAATCAAAGGTTAATAACTTAATATCAACCATTTATGAAAAAAAAGAAAAAAACAATTTTTTTAGGGGAATTTTTATCAAAAATAGGGGAAAAAAGTATATTATTTTTGGAGGGGAACAGCCCCAAAAAAACGTCAAATGAGGGCCCTGAATGCAAATATTGTTTTAGAGCAAATAAAATATATTTCTTGTATTTTACAATAATTTTATCTATCATTCTGTATTAATAAATTCAAAAAGCTAATGGGCCTTTAACTATGATAGTCCATTATTTATTATTGATGTCCCTGTTCACTGGTGACCAGAATCTCTGGTCTGACTGTACCTGATCTTTGGTAGCATGTTAAAGGTTCATATTTTAATATTTTCTATATACTTATTTTTGTAAATTTTCTTTTCTTTTTGTTTGATTATTTCTTTAATATCACAATTTCTGATGTACTAAAATTTACATTTTGTAAATGAAAGTACCAAGGGAAAAATATTATAATTTTGTAAATGTCCTAGTCAATTTTAACTTCTCCCTGGAAGAATAAAAATCAAGAATGAAAAAAAAACATTATCATTAATAGATTTTGTTTTATTGCATTCCAGGTACTAGTGGGCTGGGCCCAGGACACCCAATGTCACCCCAGACATACCCTGCAGGAATTGCAAATACACAATCAATAACTCAGTATTCACGAAGTATGTTAACTTTAAAATGTTTGATATTTGATAGAAAATATTCCGCAAAAAGTCGATATAAAGATTATGTTTGGGACCAAAGAAGGGGTTCCCTGAGAGTTACTGGCCCCTAAAATTGATCTTATTGAGATGGTCGTTTGATGGGGTTGTACTGACCGTATAAGTGTATATATTCTTCATGTACTGTATAATAGAAATGAGGAGGTCTGTGTAACATTACTATTATTATGCTTCCTTTCGTAGAATAGAAAAAGGGGGTATCTTGTTTTGCACATGTCGGTCAGTCCGAGCCAAACGTTGTCCAGGTAATAACTAGAAAACTATTTGGCCTAAGCTCTTCAGATTTGCTTCGTAGGTTGGTCATCACAGTCATGTAGATGATTGCTATTGATTTTGAGGTCAGTAGGTCAAAGACCAAGGCCTTACTATCCAGTTGGTCGTTAGGGGGGCATCCGTGTTTCACAAACACTTCTTTTTAGATAAATGTGTTAATAGGGGTTTATGCATCGGAAGTTATGGAAACAGTGATCATTTATGTCGAGTCACGATTTTCTGACTTTGTCTAAGTGGTGATGCTCATAGGAGCATTTAGGTCACTTTTAGGGCGGGCCTTATATGATCAGCATTGAACATCAGATTAAATTAATTATCTGTATATATTTACAGCTTCATCGACGAGTTGGGACGGGAGCAATGCTTCTTTTACTCAGAAACACGATGGACAGCAGTATTGTAAGCGCATTAAAATACTCTAATATTATTTGTGAAAAGACTTCCCATATGAGAAAACTGTAAAGCCTTATGTATTCTTCATCTCCAAAAACAAGCAGCAAAAACACCATTTTGGATCTCATATCAGCGGTAAAATTAACAAATTGCGGCACTAAAAAGTCGATTTTACAAACAAAGAATGCAATTTTTTGGGTCAAAATTACCAAAAACATTCTGAGGGGCAGAAATTTTTTAATGAGTGAGTCGGGTTACTGCTAACCAACAATTCATTCTTTGATTCAGCTTGGTAAAAATTTAATAATTTTTAAAAAATGTCTACCTACCAATAAATATAAGTTCGGATGGAATAAACACAAGCAAACATTGTTTGGTTAAATTTTCTCACATCCGTTTTCAGGGAATAATCATAGTGTTCAAAGTCCAGAGATACCTGTACAACCTTTGACTAACCAACCACGTAAGTAGTTAAACAATACTGTTATGTGTTACCCCTGTCTGTCTGTCAGTTCAAATTTTGGTTTCTGAGCCAAAAGTCAAGAAATTTTGTGTGGATACAGGTCAGGTTAGATTTCTGTTAAAATCTGACATTTTCACAGGAGTTAAGCGGCCCCTTTTTGACTTAACTCATAGCCCGGCATTTGTGTCCTAGTTTTAGCACTTACCTTGTTCTCTGCATTTTACTGCCAACTTGACTTGCACTGTGGAGGAAAAATTATCTGATCTGAATGTCTCCCAACAAATCGTTATTGAGAACATGTGTAGTATCTAGAACAGGTAACTGTTTCATGAATAGATTATAAAAATATGAAAAAAAAAAAAAAAAAATATTTATTACTTTAATATACAGTCGAAACTCATTATATCGAAATCGCTTATATCGAAATCCCGCTTATATCGAAGTAAAGATAAAGTCCCGATTTTTATCCTTCTTATTACATATTAAAAAAACGCACGTATATCGAATTCGTGGTTCTCGATATTTTTATATATCGAAGTAGATTTTCGGTCCGAACCAAATATTTTCAACTATAAAGTGACCATCTATGTCGAACCAATTATGTTGCCAACTTACAAAAGAAATGTTCGCACCTTTTCCGCAAACAAACACTTACAATTTATAATCGATATTTAATTATTGACAGCTGCTTAAACATGTTAGTGTCCATTCTCACGATTATAAAACTGATACAAACTTTTCGTTGATGAAACAAATTATTATTAATGCTGCCCACTCATTTGAAACTATCTTATGCACATTTGTAGCAAAATATATATATCGAAAGTACCCGTATAAGTACCGGTATAAATGCCGTATTCTTATAACCCGTTACAATCCCGTACACTAAATAACACGATTACGTAATTATTACGACACGCTGACTTCAGCTCTAAAATGTAAACACGGGTATCGGAATTCCTATATCGAAGTTCGTTTATATCGAAGTATTTTGGCAAGTCCCACGAACTTCGATATAACGAGTTTTGACTGTAGTAATAAATATATATATATATATTTTTTTCATATTTTTATAATATATTCATGATACAGTTACCTGTGGTATCTAGGGCTTGAACTCATAAATAAGCTGCACGTCTGATTATATGTTGAAATTGAAATAAGCCATCCGGTTTAAAAATGTTGGTAATTTAATTTTGCACTTGGTACCAGGTATGCATTGTGACCAGTTTGTGATAAGCCCTAACTCTTAAGATTGTTTCAATTGGTTTTGATTTCTGTCTCGAATTATGTCTGAAATTAAATAAAAAAAATTGATGACAGAATTTTTTTTATATTTAGCTCCAGAATTCTGGTGTACGATATCGTACTTCGAGTTAGATCAACAAGTCGGCGAGACGTTTAAAGTACCGTACAGTTGTAGTACAGTGACAGTAGACGGCTACACGGATCCTTCAAGTCTTGATAGATTCTGTCTGGGTCAGCTCTCCAACGTGCACAGATCTGAGGCCAGTGAACGAGCCAGGTAGGAATCCTTGAGTATTGCACCAAATTAATATATTTCAATTTGTTTTATAGCGTTTTACGCCCCTTTTCAGTAGTCAGAGTCATATGAGGCTGACAGTTACCTAATCAGCGTTCCTGAAAAGAACCAGTACTAGACTGACCCCATCCTCCGTAAGCAACTGCCTACTTTCTCACATACAGAGACACGGTCGTTAACTAGGCTCGAGCCCACGACCCTCTATTAGTTAGAGGTTACAGTGATTTGAAGTCAGCAACCTTAACCACTCGACCACGGAGGCTGGTACCAAATTAATCAATAGCTGAAATACTTTTGAAAACTGGCCTAAAACCCCAAATAAGGGTTTGAACTATATTAATTATGATTTTGGTATTTGACCTTTATTTATTTTCCAGGTTACATATTGGAAAAGGTGTACAGCTAGACTACCGCGGTGAGGGTGATGTGTGGATTCGATGTGTGAGCGACCATAGTGTATTCGTGCAAAGTTACTACCTCGACCGGGAGGCTGGGCGTGCTCCCGGTGATGCGGTTCATAAAATTTATCCCAGTGCTTATATTAAGGTAAAAGAAGATCAAGTATAGGTGTGCGTTGTGTCTTTTAACTTCCTTTTGAGTCCTTTGGGTTCCGTTGTATAATTTGTGTACATTTTCTGCACTTTTGGTTCAGTTTGCTTTGTTGGGTTGTAGACAAGTTGTTGAAAATTAATTAAGTACAGTCAAACCAGTGTAAGCAACCACCTCCGGATAAAGGCCACTCTGTGAATAAAGGCCATTCTATTGAAAAATGTCATTGATTATTTAGAACAAAATGACCTCGGACTCAAGGTGGCCTTTGTTCACAGTTTTACTGTATTGCCATTTTAAACCTTTGAATGTTTAAAATATTCTATCTTCACCAAATACACAGACATGGGCTATGATTAAACTCGAAATAAAATACCTCCCTTGGACCATCATCCATATTCAACTTTACCTGAGTTGTCTCCCTTGATGAAATATTGATTTTCTCCATCCAGGTATTTGATATACGACAATGTCACCGGCAGATGCAACAGCAAGCAGCCACTGCTCAGGCGGCTGCAGCGGCCCAGGCGGCTGCTGTGGCTGGCACAGTGCCAGGACCCGCTTCTGTTGGAGGTATTGCGCCTGCAGTTGGTGAGTATGAAGTCATATTGTATGTTTTCCTATTTCAAATTAATTATGTTTAATTTAACTACTACTCAGGTCTTAGCTGATTTTTATGCCCCAGTTCCGCTGCCATTTATAATGGCAGAAGGGCATGATGTGTCCCTCAATCCCGTCTATTCAAATTTGGTTCCTTAGCAATAACTCAATAAATATTTCATGGTTTGCTTTCATATTTTATGTGAAGGTGTATACATGTAATAATAAAATACAGGTCAAGTTCGACTTCCGTTAAAATCCAAACATTTTTACTGGAGTTATGGCCCCTTTTTTACTTAGCTCTCAGGGGGAGCATTCTTGTCCTTTGGACACATTTCTTGTTTGAATCAAATATTCAGCCTTTGATTAATTTAACTGAAAAAAGGGGTGGGGGCGTTTATTAGGGGGGGAGCGTTTAAACAGGGGAATATGGTAGTTTAACTGAAACTGGTACGATATTTTATTATTTTAGGGCTGAGCGCTGCTGCTGGTATTGGCGTGGATGACCTTCGACGGCTGTGTATTCTAAGGTTAAGTTTCGTCAAGGGATGGGGCCCCGATTATCCGAGACACAGTATTAAGGAGACGCCATGTTGGATTGAGGTCCAACTTCACCGACCATTACAGCTCCTTGATGAGGTCCTACAAGCCATGCCTCTTAACGAAGCCCGACTTAATAGGGGCTACTTCCTTGGATGAGAATCACCAGTTTATTCGCAGGAATGGCGGATTGAAGTATATCATTACATTCATTCTCGAGTTAGTGAAATATTCACCTGTGAATCATTTTTTTTCTTGGATTTTTTTTACAGTACTTGTGCAAATGAATTAAATTGAATTTTTGATGCGTACATTTTTTCCCTCGTTTGTGTACGGACTCAACTAAAGTTTGATAAATAATGTGTCTAACTGATAATTTGGCATTAACTATGTGTGTTGTTTAATTAATATCTACTGACAGATAAACAGCAGTGTTACGAAAGATTTTCGATGTATCTCTGAGAAGTGTTTTTTCGGATATGCTGATGGATGCTTTGGCCGTTTTTTTAGTGAGTGGTGAGGATTTACTAAATGTTATGGCATCAAGACCATTATAAATAGACTATTGTGCAATGTTTTTGTTTGTTTTACTTTTTTATATACATATATATATTAAAGGGAGGTAATTTCATTCATTATTGTATTTTTCAAAGGGAGGCAATTACTTTCATTTCTTGTGCAGAGAAGGGATGGTGGACATCATGATTTCATTCTACATGAATGGGAGGTAACTCCGTTGCGTTTCTTGTTAACATTATTCGGATTCAATCCATTTCATAATATCGTGTTGCATACATGCATTTTTTTTGTAAAAAGAGTCGACATATATACGTGTATTTGTATTGTGAAACAATTGTGCATTTGTTAATGTGAACGTTCATTTAAAGTAGTGCTATAGTAATCTTACTAGGTGATGCATTTAATTAGATAACTGATCGGTAAAAATCCTCTGAAGAGGCGATATTTACAAAAGCATTTTTTTTGCTGAAATTTACCAATAATAGAAAAAACAACAACAGAGCTTATGCTGCATTTTTAGGACTTTCTTTACGCCATTTTGGGGTCCATTATTCTCCCCTGTTCCCCAAGTAAAAAAGTATATATTTTTCCCACTGTGAGAACAAAATCCACATTATTGAAAAAAAATCCCCAAATTTAATGTTTCACAAGGAAAAATTTCCCCATCAAAGGGACCTGATACCTTTTCCCCAAAGCAGTAGAAAAAGGGCTGATTTTTTGTAGACCAGACAGAACTTTTGTCCATGAGGATATTTAACAAATCCATGTTTAGACTGTATCAAGATAACTAGAATTACTTATGAATTGACTGGTACCCTGATATTGTATTAGAATTACTTGTAAATTGACTGGTACCCTGATATTGTATTAGAATTACTTGTAAATTGACTGGTACCCTGATATTGTATTAGAATAACTTGTGAATTGACTGGTACCCTGATATTGTATTAGAATAACTTGTGAATTGACTGGTACCCTGATATTGTATTAGAATTACTTGTAAATTGACTGGTACCCTGATATTGTATTAGAATAACTTGTGAATTGACTGGTACCCTGATATTGTATTAGAATTACTTGTAAATTGACTGGTACCCTGATATTGTATTAGAATAACTTGTGAATTGACTGGTACCCTGATATTGTATTAGAATTACTTGTAAATTGACTGGTACCCTGATATTGTATTAGAATAACTTGTGAATTGACTGGTACCCTGATATTGTATTAGAATTACTTGTAAATTGACTGGTACCCTGATATTGTATTAGAATTACTTATGAATTGACTGGTACCCTGATATTGTAAAAAGGCACAGGCCCTGTAGAGGTTACCATGTGGATAACATACAAAGTTTGATGATTGTAGGTGGAAGCGTTTTGATTTTGTAGGCAAGGTTAGTTTGGTACAAACAGGTCAAAAACAATACATCCCCGATCTATTGATATGGGGGCGTTAATATTTTGCACTGAAATGATTTGATTTAAATATTGTAATTTTGTTCTCAAATGCCAAATGGCTGTTCAGCATTATTATTCTAAAGGATTGTGTATGTATCTATGTAATTTGATATTGCATCCAACTATTTTGAAAGAACATGGTAAATAATTTAATTTTATTGTCTTAACTGCTACAAAGAATCTTGAAATGAGTTTTTACTAAGGAACAGTTAAGGCCTAAAAAATTGTTTGTTTCTGGAATGATTAATAAAACTACATAGTTATTTTCATTAAAATTCAAGTCTGAATACTTAATAAATCAAGAGTTTTAAACTCCCAATATATTGCAATATAGTGTTGCGTATTGCAATAAATCGCGATATGAAATTTCCCGCAATGTCCATCCCTACTGGTTACATGTACGTGATGTGTTGGGAGTATATTTCTGGCTCTTGAAAACATGCAGAAAGATAAAAAAATGAAAGTGAATGCACTATTCTACAGGCCTTATAATATGAAAAGTCTACAAAAATTAAAAAAATCGGGGTGGGTGGGGTAACCAGAGACAAACATTATTTTAGGCCCGCCTCTTTTTTCGTGTATACGATCTAACACGTTCCTGGGACCATCTGTTAACAGTGGTTATGTGATGTTGATTTGGACCTTAAACGTAAATTCAGCTTTAACACTGATAGGATATTATGACCTCTGATATTTTTTCGTTCGAAGTATTAATCCCAGTGAATCAGTGCTTCTATTTTTTGCGTGGTGATATAGTGGGTGGGGTACCTATAAAATTTTTACGGTACCTCTTTGAATCTTTATCTATGTCCTCGTTGTATTTCATTGTAAACTATATATTGCACGTAATCTTGTCATTTTATCCTCATGTCAGCCATTTGTTTTACGTGCTAATTGTTGGATTTTACGTTCGCCGATCTCAATCATATAGTGGTGCTTGAATTGTGTTTTGCTTGCGTTATATTTGGCTATCCTTAAATTATTATTTGTTTGCTGTAGTTAAAATATGACTGATTAACGTATGGCTCAAGTCGAGGTCAGAGGGTGGACATAAGGCCTGGAATGCAATTCAGGAAGACGTCTGCTAATCTTGCAAAATAATAATCTGAATATTTCAATATCAGATGAAAAACATATAGCAAACAAATAATTTTTTAGAGTTAGCCTATGGTGTAAAATTGTTTTGAGTTCATAGTTCATGACCATGAAATCATAGCATTAAACTATGTCATTTGTTACGTGTCACCCATTAGGGGCCATCTATTAGGATGCCACCCGTTAGGGGTTACCTATCGAGAGTGTCACCCATTAGGGGTCACCTATGAAGAGTGTCACCCATTAGGGGTGACCTATGAAGAGTTTCACCCATTAGGGGTCACCTATGGAGAGTTTCACCCATTAGGGGTCATCTATGAGGGTGCCACTCTTTAGGGTCACCTATCAGGATGTCGGACGTTAGCGGTCATCTTTTGGGTGTGTATTCATTTTTTTTACCCTGTTGTGCAGGGAAGTTGCGATATACCTCATTTACATTGTTCCATCAAAATTGAATCTGTACCATGAATTTCTGGTCTTATGTAAACAGTAATAAGGCCATCATTAAAAAATATCTTGTTTGCGGTAATGCTACCTACTCTCCAAAAATGCCCCAACCCAACAATTTTTTGGCCTCTTAGGTGATGTTTTAAAACAATAAACAATAGTGTTCTGAATGTATGTATTTTTGGTTCAATATAAAATTTAAAAAAAAACATTCCTACCTACCTACCTACCCGCTGAAAATTCTCTGGGTAGGGTAACCACAAACAAACATTTGTTTAAGGATGGTCTAACCTCAACAAGAAGACCATATTTGGTTGTTTTATTAAGGGGCTGTATGTAAGGTTAACTAATTCAATTGGTTGTTTAAGAAATCATGTTTGGATTTATGTACATTGGACTATGGTGACCATTGTAAGTCATTCTATGTTCTTGTAATTGTAAGCATGATACATTTTTAATCTTGCATAATTTAAAGGGACACTACTCCTAATATTGAATAATTTAAAGGGAGACTACTCCTGATATTGAATAGTTTAAAGGGATGCTACTCCTGATACTGCATAATTTAAAGGGACACTACTCCTAATATTGAATAATTTAAAGGGACACTACACTTGATATTGAATAGTTTAAAGGGATGCTACTCCTGATATTGAATAATTTAAAGGGACACTACTCCTTATATTGAATGGTTTAAAGGGACATAATTCCTTATATTGAAAAGTTTAAAGGGATGCTACTCCTGCTATTGAATAGTTTAAAGGGACATAACTCCTGGTACGAAATAGTTTAAAGGGACATAACTCCTGATATTGAATAGTTTAAAGGGACATAACTCCTGATATGAATAGTTTAAAGGGATGCTACACCTGATATTTTACAAAACTAAGTCTAAGCATGCATGTGTTTTTAGGTTGTAAATCACAAGTTAAGAGACCAGTCTACGATCTGAGGCATCTGATTGGCTGATTCTGAACTCAGTCCTAAAATGGACCAATGACAAGGCTGGATTTCTAGACTGGTTTCAAAATTTGAATTTTTCAGGCCAGAAAAAATAGTCATGTTAACAGTTTCTTGACAAGAAAAAAAGGCTAAGTAGGTCACTTAACTCCTTATTTCTATTTTTTCTTTTGAAATATACTAATCCAACTTTGGAGGTACGATTTTGTCCCTAAACAGTGTTTGTATTTTGCTGTTAAAAACTTTAAAGGGTCAGCAACAAAAAAGGGCAGGTCAGGTTCCAGTAAACACAACTTTTTTGTCTGGCCTCATCGTTAAAACATCACAGAATTGTTGTATTTTCACGGATGGATGCCAGTATGTACAAGGTGCTATTATTTCGTTGTTATAAACTAAAAGCATTTTCTGAATGGCTTGAAAATTTGGTGTAAATATAAAATAATGCGGTGTAGAAAGAAGTACCTGGTTTCTTATCCTGCTAACCGTAGAAAATTTTCTGTCAAAGTCTTTCTTGCCGATATTTTTGTACATGTTAAGTCAAACCTGCGTTTTAACAGCCATCTACGAATAAAGACCACTTATCAATAAGAGTTTCATTTTGTCTGTTACAGGGCTTCCTTTGTTCGCACGTTTTACTGTACAGTAAAGCCTCTGAAGAGCAACACCTGTGGGAGCTGCAAATATTGGCCATTGTTTAGAGGTTGTTGCTCTACATAGGTTAAATTTATGGTAAATATAAGTTTAGGGAAATTTAGGTGTTGTTATAGAGAGGTTGTTGCTCTACAGAGGTTAAATTTATAGTAAATATAAATTTAGGGAAATTTAGGTGTTATTATAGAGAGGTTGTTGCTCTACTGAGGTTAAATTTATAGTTAATATAAGTTTAGAGAAATTTAGAAGGTGTTGTTATAGAGAGGTTGTTGCTCTACAGAGGGCCGCTCAGGAGAGGTTGTACTGTATTTTGAAAAAGGTCTGCCGGCCTGCCAAACTTAGATGTTATTTGAATGTTGGCGGAATCCAGGTATTTCTGTGTTGGCTCACGGTGTAAAAACATTGTTTATTTCTGGTTACATGCTCATTAAAAATAGGGAAGATAGGCCAGGGCTGGTATTCAATAAACATCTTAGGTAATTTTTTAACTTAAGTTATATTTTTCCTTAAATTCGACTTTTTCCTTAACTCTTTTGTACTAATATAAAAGAGGAAATCACAATAATATGATTTTATCTTCGTTCTAAAGATGACAGTTATGAAAATGATGATTCATTTTCACACTTTTGACGACTGGTTTACAAACTTCTACCATGAACAAAATTTACACTTAAAGTAAAAAATTCGACTTAAGTTAAAGAAAATCTTAAGATACGGACCCAGGAATTTTTTTTTATTGAAAGCATGGAATATACTATTCATTGAACCTTAAAGTCTTGGGTGGCTGGGATAAATCAGGGTTGGTCGAATAACTAGAAATAGACATTTTTTTTTTAAACTACTGGTTATATTTTAATGGCTGTTAAAATTAATTGTATTGTTTTGTTAACATTCCATTTTATGCTTTATGGATGCTGAAAAAAAATTGAAGTTAAAAGTCGATTAATTGATTAAATAAATAAAATTGAGAAAATAAGTATTAAGATGTAGAAAATGTAACAAATGATTGTTAAAAATGTTTTGTCGAATGATAAAAGTATTTATTATTCATAAAATTTCCGAATTTATTAATCAGTCTTTGACCTATTTTACACCAATTGTAATAATTAAATTTGTTGGAAGCGTGTGAAAATATTTGTTTGTTTTGATTTGTTGATGTCGCGAAAAATGTGAATTTTATTTAGACAGAAGTATGTGTCAACATTTTTAATGTAAAATCATAGAGACTCTCTTTTTCACATTTGCCTGTTGAATCATTTTTATTTCATTCACGTAACCATGGAAACCCGGTGATTGAGCAGGTGATATTTGTAAAACAAAATAATAGGTATTGTCCATTATTTGAAATTTGTGGATCATCAAGGTTTGAACATTTTTTACTATGAAAAAATGTTAAAGTTTTACAGTCATTGCCCATTGAATTATTGCGTTAGAAGATAAAACGTGTTATTTCAGACTTTCGTAAAATGCAGCCTTGCGATTGGTCAGTTATGAAAAAAGTTTCAGTAACAGCTAATAAGATGCTAGGAAGTTGAATCTGGTCTCTTACTTAGTCTTATATTCTTCAACCAAGAATATGATTTAGAATCTATAATTATGTTTATTGAACAGTAAGAATACATATTTCGAAAATCAATTTGTATATTTGACATATATTTGTACATAAATTTATATTAACTTTGCATATATTTGATTTTTTATACAGCTTTTATAAAGACTTTATGTTATGCGTTTCGATGCTTATTAGATTGCGAGACTTGTAGACTGTACAATGCATTGATGTCATATTTCAGTTATTTGATTGTCTAAGTTGTTGATGTCATGAATAAATTTTTAAAAATCTTAAAAAATCTTTTTTTATGTATGACAATTTTTTTTTTGGGCAGAGTTTTTTTAGCAGTCATTGTGCTTTTTATGCCTCTGCCATTCAAAATGGTTCTTTTTTTGACTTGGCTCTGAGCTGGAGCTTTCTGGTTGAAGTGCTATTTCTGCCATTCAAGGAATTTTCATTTTCTACCCTTTTATGCTTTGGTCACATGAGGCAGCGTGCAATGAACAAACAGACCAAAGTGACATATTTTTATTGTTAGACACAATCGTTCAGTATACAAGCATGTTCATTATAGGGACTTCCGGGACAATCAGACTGTATCCCTGTACTACAGTTACGTTTTAATGAAGCAAAACCTCGACCGCATGTTACACTGCATGCTGACACTTGTTCAAATGGTAACCAGTCTGAAAATATAGACACAGGAAGTAACCAGTCAAAAATATCATTAATGACCAGTGTAAAATATAAATAGTAACCAGTCAAAAATATCATTAATGACCAGTCTTAAATATAAATAGTAACCAGTCAAAAATATAATTTATAAATGCAGATATAGTTAAAGAATGTTTGTAACCCTTCCAGAAGTAACACACTTGTGTCTGCTTGAAAGAAATATGTAAACGCAAAACAAACTTGATATAAAATTAAATTATATAAGAGTAATAATGAAACGACCGGCAAAGCACTAGATAACAACGGATCCATGTAAAAACAAAGTTTTGTTCCCGGCTTGTTAAGCACTGTATAGTATACGTATTATAGCAACGATAGTGGGTACCAGCATGGACTATACAATGTAATGTAATATAGAGTCCCAGGTACCAGTCAATGGTTCTCGGCTGATTGTACTGGAACTATTATTATAAGTATTTTAGCATAAAAAAATACTTTTAATTATGGGCTTACATGGACAGTCCTTCATATAACAAGCTCCTGTGTCTTTTTCTAAACTGGAACATGCCTTGCCGCCATTTTGTGGCGTTGGATCATCACACTTCCGGTGACGATCACGTGTTCCGTTTCCACATGTCTGGCTACATACTCCCCACGTTTGCCAGGTACCCCACCCACCGTCAACTGAAAACATATAAAAATGTCTTTCAGATGCAAGATACAAATACGATTGTATAGAAACATACAGCTGTTTAGACTAGTATGTATAATATTTATCAAAACCTATCAAAGTCCGTGATTAAAATCCACATGTACATGTAGTTTGTACATAGCTAGAATACCTAGCAATTGATCAATTCACCAATGCTGAAATCTTGTATTAAATGATCATACTTAACATGCATGAGGTCTGTGGAAAGTTAGAATAAGTGAGAATGTGGTAGCCCAATACAAAAGATTGAGGACGCTGAGAAAACTAGGTAAGATCAGGTGACCAGAACAAATGCCGGAATACTAGTTATCACGATATTTAGTATTACTGAATTGTTTTACCTGGGCAAGGACCTCCGTCACATGCAACAGTTTCCATCGAACTGTCATGCCCACAATCTACGTCATTTCCGCTACTGCAATGTCTTATTCTCGTCGTATTTCCGGTTCCACAGGTCACGTGACAGTTCCCATAGAACCACTCAGTCCATTCTGTTATTAATACACATGTACGTATAACATTTGAAAATGGTAAAATATAATATACACCTATTCGTACATCAAAGACATTTGCTATAGTTTCCAGTTTTTGGTAAAATGAAAACTCTCATGTTTTTTTAAACTTGGTGTGATCATAGCATATGATAACAGAAACATTTTAAGCGAAAAAAAATTGGGGTTGACGATATTGACGATGTGATACTGAAGAATAGTCACATGACTACATAATCGTTACGTGGGTGTTGCTGTCGTCTATCTACGACATTCAGTCCAGTTGCCCACTTCGGAAAACGATTGACAATAATGATTCATAGCCAGAAATTCACATATCATGGACTAGTCGTTTTCGTAACATATGGATAAAATTATCCAGTTCAGATGTGCACAAATTATTACAGGGATTCAAACAAGATGTTCCTGTGTTTTACGAAGTGTCAAAATTTACGAAGATTTAATCATTTACCTGGACACTTAACAACATTACAGTTTTCCGTTTCGTTATTACTGCCTTTACAATCAAGTCCTCCATGTGCGGGTGGGGGATGGTCACATATTCGTGACCTTGACCTACTTCCGGTATTACAACTTGCTGAACAGCTAGACCAAGATGTCCAAACTGACCAATCACCATCAACTATGTATATATTGAGAACGATACGTGTATCAGTAATATTATGTCGATATATCGAGGGTTCAACGCAACAGTGTCGTAACTCATATTGAAATAAGAACAGGTTACGACAGTGTTGCGCTGAGCCCTGGATATGCAAGGATGACAATATTCCGGATTTGTGATTTCTGAGCAAAATAAAATTTATTTGATGAAAATGTCTCGAGAAATAGCAAAGTTATAGTCAATTTAATCTGCTCTGAAGGATTTTCTCTAATACAAACTGATTTAGTATGGAAACAATGTGGTTGAAGGCCTCTCGTTTGGCAAACATGATCGGCCTGATATTTTCAGGATTTTTAATTTTGCTCTATGGACACCCTTGTATATTACATTGTATAAGGTAAGATTACCTTTATCAAAACCAAACTTCATGTTGAAAATTACCGCCCTTAAGGGAGATAATTTTGCGGAGGTAGAGTGAGTTACCTACCTTTATTATAAAGTTGTTAAATGGAAGTAATCATTGTTTATCAATAAGAAAGTCAATAAGGAAGACGGTATGTTTTACAAAACATCCGAAAACATGTTTTATCCGAAAATATGTTTTATCCGAAATATGTCTTATCCGAAAATATCTCTATCTCAAATGGCGTTCGACGTGTGAGATTTGATTATGCGGTTTTACGTTACCTTTGCACGACGCATGATGACATGCCTTTGTCCTCGATGCATCACCCTGGCAATCGTGACCACCGTGTAGAGGTGCCGGGCTGTCACAAGTTCGAATACTAGTCCTGTTGCCGTTCCCACATGTCACCGAGCATGCGCTGTAAGAACTCCATGCTCCCCAGTGACCATTGACTGCCAAAAATAATATTTTGTAACCATGGTAACCGACATGATGTAACATAATTTTATATTGTTCAATATGGATAAAAATATTCCATGGAGGAATTTTACTAATCGTTTTTCTTCGGCATTGGCCGAGCAAAATGATGGAGAAATTCGAGAATGAAAACTCTGAATAATCGAAATCATCAAGTAAATTTAACGAAAGATACCTGGGCAGTTGCCTTCGTTACAAGACACCTTTTCTGTAGCTACCCCGACACAATGTGCGTCATTTCCGGTACTGCAATGACGTATTCTAAGCATGGTTCCGTTGCCACAGGTAACCGAACACGATTCGGAAAACCAGTGCGTCCATGCTAAAAATATAATCGAATTAAGATAAAAAAAAACTCTACAGCACTCTATGAGTTTATTGTTTGACCTTTTTGAATTTGATTTTTTTAATCTTTATCCTCAGGCCCAAAGGAAGCAGTTTCAGACTGGAGGCTAATCCGAGATTTTGTCTGGCAATGGGGAGGAGGAAATGAGTTATTGCCCTTTTAATTACTATTATTGTCGAAATTACGGGAGCTAAGCCCTATAATATTTATAATTACCCCTATCAAATAGTTCTTTATACGTCATGAACTACCCATGACGTATGAAAGAATAGTTCAAGAAAATTTCATGTTTTCAATTCATTAATTCCTATCGATGGGCATTAGCTCCATCCCGGTTTTCCTGCTTCTCAGACTCTTGAAGTACTATACTGGTTCCTGACTGATTTTGCGTCAAAACAAACATTTTAGCTACGAACGTAATAATACATGGTACCAGTCAATGGTTCCCGACTGAATGAGATATTATCATAAGTGTTCTAGCTACAAGAACGGATTCCAGATTACGGAAAATCGATATTCGGACTTACTCGGACATGTAGGTCGGTGACATGTTACTGTTTTTGTTGATGACCCAGGACAAGTATGACCTCCGTTAGATGGCGCTGGATGATTGCAGGACCGCCTACTTGTCCAGTGTCCCGTCCCACAGGTCACAGAACAAGATGACGCATGGTAGGAACTCCATGATCCCCATTGTCCATTTACTGTCAGTAATACAATGCATTTTTAATAGGGATGTAAACGGTTAATCGATTAATCGATTAACCGTTCGTTTGTTCAATTAACCGGTTATTAAATCATTAATCGATTAACCGAAAAAAATAGAAAGAAGCAAGTAAAATATAATAATAAACTATAGAAAAATCGAAATTTTCATTTTTTAAACTTTGAAGTCTATACGCGCGTATTGTCTTGTCAATAAATCAGTCGACCAAAGGTGCGAAAAATACGACAGTTGAGCAAATTAACAATTCATTGACACTGACACGTATATATTGTTGATTGTGTAATTAACTAATTGAGAAGCGATTTTTGGATATACGAGTAAACTTGCTTGGTCTGGGACTTCCTCACAATTTGATAATTGTATCGCAAGTTATATACAATAAGTATGATATGTTATACATGTACTATCGCAGAAAAAAATCGTCTGTCTGGATGGAAAAAAAACCCGTAAAATCAAGGACTTATATATGTATATAAGTCCTTGATGTATGTTATACTATGTATACACGTACAATGTATGTTGTGTGTTACGTTTTACTAAGACATGCTAATAAAATCGTCGAACAATATCACTTTTTTCGTCTTTTGCATCTTTATTGATATAAACTGACAACCTTGTTCTTTATTAATTATCTCTGAGTTAAGACACTGGTATGATTTAATTTTGCATCTTTGCATCAAACATAGCCGCTGATAATTATGAGAACGTGTTGACATTTGATACTCAATTGCACATAGTGTGAAATACTTAAATACATCGAGTGGAATCACAATTAAATTCATCATTACACCAATCAACCAATCAAATGATCGTTGTTGTACGCTCCGCCCAGTGTTCCAATTATAACCTGACCAAATTGAGTATGAAACAAGTATGCCGTAATCTACTTTTTTGTAAACAAAATTACTATTAGTTGCAATAATGTTATTTGTAATTGATCATTGATATATATAAACTGAAAATTGATAGTACATACACGCATCACATTTCAATGGTAAATATATATTGATGAATATATGCATTATCGCAGTTCGTGTGATACGTCGGTGTCGCGGAAACTTATGACAATTCATGTTTATAATCACTTCGTACAATTAACATACGGTTAATCGATTAATCGTTCGTATGAACGAACGATTAACCGATTAGTAAAATCTTGACGAATTGACATCCCTAATTTTTAAGAATGATATTAATATTATCAATAGTAATGAAGACGATAGATATGTTATATAATGGTAAAGATACATGTGCATGTATTAATATAACCATAATACAGTAAAACAATGATAAAATAATGGTAAAACAAAGGTAAAACAACGGTACAAAAAGGTAAAACAGTGATAAAATAATGGTAAAAAAAATGATGTGTTAATGGTAAAACAATGATAGGATAATGGTAACAAAGGTAAAATAACGGTAAACCAATGATGAAATAATGGTAAAATAAATGTAAAACAATGGTAAAATAATGATAGGATAATGGTGAAACAATGGTAAGATAATGGTAAAACAAAGGTAAAATAACAGTAAACCAATGATGAAATAATGGTAAAACAAAGGTAAAATAACAGTAAACCAATGATGAAATAATGGTAAAGTAATAACAAAACAATTATAAAATAACAGTAAAAGGTAGAATCATGTTAAATGGAGAGATATAAAAAAAGAAGATTTAATATACATGTACATTTAATAACAGAAATGAGAACAATTAATACAAAAATGTATGTATGAAAATATGGTTAATACACAGAAGACAACAGAAAGTGCAGCAACAACAAAACAATAACAGCACTTTCAATATATACAGAAAAATATATATTTTTACCTGGTGGACATACTCCTTTTCCCAAACTGACGTCATCAATAGCGATATCGCCTTGGTAACCAGAGCCTACCACGCCCTCAAAAACGATACGCGTCACTAACCGTTTGGCAGGAATATTTATACAGGCATAATGCCAACCTGCAGCAGATTCTGAAAATGATAGAATATATTGTGAAGTCTTAACACACTTGAAGGATTTTTGAAGCACATGTATTTATTTATTTTACTGAAAGTACCAATGGAAACTGAACTTACATAGACTTGCACTGCATCATGGAATAGGAACTAGTTTAACAATTGCATGGCGGATGTAGAGAACGGAGTAATTCGGTCTGCATTATAAACCATGTGCGCCGAGCGTGTGACGGCTATGGAATGCTTAACTGTTGTTCAGTTTTCAAAAAATGAATGATTTGTTTAGATTCGAACAAATTCCCAACTGGGACCAAAATAGTCTACATGTAATTGTATATCATGGAATGGAAACTAGTTTAACAACTGCATGGCAGATCTTGAGGTACAGGACGCATCCGCTGATATGAGATAATCGAGTACCACTTGAAAAGTTCTGAAAATACAGTGCAACCTCTCCAATGCAACACCCTTTGGGAGAAGCAGAATCATGTTAATTGTTATTGAGAGGTTGTTGGTCCAGGGAGGTTAAATTAGTACATTGTAGTTAAGTGGTACAGTGGGAAAATCGTGCTGATGGGTGAAGGGAGATTGTTGCTCAAGAGAGGGCCACTCTGGAGAGGTTGTACTGTATATGCATCTAGATATAAAGAATATTGAAACTTCGATAACAAGAACAATCTTTATAGTAAGGAAGTCAAATTGATAAGTTCAAATACTGTATATTCATTTATTTCCGTTGGACTCAATTTTCGTGGTTTTACTAAAATGTATATTTCGTGGGGACATACATTCGTGGATTTTGCTTTTTGAAACAAAACGCCTTATCTCTGTGGGGGTGTGATTTCGTGGATGAGCCGACCCACGAAATTAAATCCCCAACGAAAATTAATGATTCGACAGTATACAGGACATGGTTTAACAAGTAGGGTTTAACTGCTATATATTTACTGTGCGCATGCTCGAACAACGGCGGTGACCCTAGGGTTGTCCCGTTTTTAGTGTATACTCTCAAAGCTCCAATCGTGGCTCCGTAACTATGGTACCAGAAAATTAGATGCTGTGTTTCATATGTAAAGAACGTCGGTGACTCTATCAAAGCATGTTCTCCTGGTTTCCTTGGTGACGACGTCTCAATGTACATATAAGAACCTACGATAAAGTCAAAATGTTACCAACGGAGATTTTGTTAATTAAAGCAGCACTGTTGTGGATATAATGTCTACAAAATATACACCAATTGTTTGTCATGCGAATATTGTACTTAGACTGAATATTAATTTACGGATTGAGATCAACAACGTCAAAAATGTCACGTAAATGATTTACAACGTTAATAAACCTTAATACGAATACGTGAAACAAAAATATTGCTGTCATGTTAGATTTTGACATTTTTTGTTTGTGACGTCATGTTACACCGTAAACTTAATGGTGACGATTGGTAATTATACCCTGTTTGGTTGTATGATCGTTCGAAGGCCCGGTTGCCGAAGAAACAGTAGCTCCATGATGTCGTATCCAATCAAAATTGTCTTTTGGTGCTTTAACATTTGTATAACCACACGACGATGAATCGAAATTACACGACACTGTTGGAATAGGAAAAAGACTATTAGGCCTACTTCATATTATTACATCTCTTACTATTTATATTAACATGTTACTAAATATAGCACCATGTTACTAAATATAGCAACATGTCACTACATAATATGGTAACATGTTACTATTTATAGCAACATGTCACTACATATATGGTAACATGTTACTATTTATAGCAACATGTTACTATGTATAGCAACATGCCACTACATAATATATTACGTTATATAGCAACATGTCACTGTAGGGATAGGATAAAGATCGAGTACTACTAACCTTCATATTGATACATTTGTTACTATTTATAGCAACATGTTACTAAATATAGCAACATATCACTGTAAGAATGGTATAAAGAGTATTACTTCGAATTTATACATTTGTTATTATTTACAGAAACATGTTATTATATATAGCAACATATCGCTACATATATGGTAACATGGTAGTAAACTCTTTTCTTGTATTGGCAGTCGGTTTGCACGTGTTCGTTTAGTAGCTTAGTATCTCTTTGGAAACAATACGAAAGATGTCGAATTTTACTGAATGATAATGATTTCAACACTAAAAGAATGCTTCCTAAAAAAAGGTGTTTACTTGTCAGAAATCAGTCAATGGATCTGCAGCTTAGAAGCACAGATCAACCTCTCCAAAGCAAATACCTTTGGGTGTAGCAAAATTATTGTTGTGAGGTTGTTGCTCTAGAGGTTGTATTTCTAATTAAAATCATGCGGTGGATAAAATCATGATGTTGTTGAAGGGAGGTTGTTGTTCAAGAGAGAGTCGCTCTGGAGAGGTTGCACTGTGTCATTTTTCTACATGTACCTGTTTCCACGGCGTGAGAGGAGATGGTGATTGGTATATGAGTGCTCTTACAGTGACTTCCGGCCCTTACACTGACGTCATCTATCGCGAGTTCACCCGTCAATCCACTATGCAGAATCTTGGACTCAAAAACTAACTCTATGACCCCTAGTACATCTTTAACAACACATACATGCGTCCAGGGTACGATGTCTTGAACTCAGAAATGGAAAGAAAATTTTATTTTTGACAATTCCTAAATACAGTCTGTAAATCAATATTGCGGCCTTTTCAAGTGGGAAACATAACGTTTTAACATGTATCCGAAAAGGAAACAAAGAAAATCTTTGTACAAAATGTGGCAACAGACACGAAACACGTACATTCAAAACGCATTTTTTTCACTCGATAAAGTAGACCTAAAAGATGGCGATTTCATAAAGACAGACAAAATTGTGAATATTGATAAACTGATAGGAGTCTTAGAAGCGCATAACGCCCTCTCCAACTATTCTCTCGGACGTGAAACTTACGTCGCAATATATCACTACAGTGTAATCTCTCCAAAGCAACACCCTTTGGTAATAGCAAAATTATGTTGTTGTTGAGAAGTTGTTGTTCTAGAGATGTTTACCAATTACCATGCGCCAAACATTAGAATACGAATATTGATGTCATGCAGTGGGACAAATCGTGCTGTTGTTGAAGGAAGGTTGTTGCTCAAGAGAGGGTCGCTCTGGAGAGGTTGTATTGTACTAAAAAATAGCTTATCATGTCTTACCCGATCGTTTGAATAACAAGGTCGACTTATCACCAATTTTAGTAGACACGCTAAAATCCATGACGACCGGTCCGGTACCGGATGCTGAGTACCAGAACTCAATCGTTGTTGCACCAAAATATCCGGTAATCCCTTGGGATTGTACTTTGGTTTTATCTCCAACTTTATTACTTCCGGTTGACCTCAGATTGAACTCATGACCTTTGGGTACGCAAAGTATACATGAAATAATGGAATTTTTTTTATCAAGCACTGACCTGTTTCGGCTAAAACTTAAAGGTACACGTATTAAGCGTAATATGGAAAGTTGTTGTTGTTAGTTAATACTGCATCCTTCATTTTAATGTTCTCGAAAATAGATTGTCCTGAACAAATATAACTAAATACATGATATTAATAATCATGGAAGCCGGCAATTGTGAACGGG